>JAKZAP010000010.1:18783211-19018584 GCA_023053575.1 Branchinecta lynchi | reverse complement strand
GAAACCGGGAAATGCAGAAGTGGCAGGAAGTTTTCGTCAAAACAGATATGACTTATAGGGGTAAACACACATGCTGAATCCATATCTGAACTTGGTTTTCTCAGGTGATTAGCTATTTGGCCTTAATCTGTTTCTGAATTTTAATTGTAAAAATGTTCAAAAGGAGTCTGGCGATGACTGGATCTGGCTAAGACAAGACCCAGTTGTCTGGATCAGATATTGAATTTTTGGGATCCCATCGAAACCTTTGGTCTTGTTTCCTATGTATACGGCTATGCCTGAAGCAAATCACAAAATGCAGTAAATGGTACGAAGGGTCCTTAAAGATAGTAGGTATAGGGGTATGAAGATTAGGAAGGTGCCATGGTCGTTTAGGGGCATGAAGACTGGAAAGGTGCCATAGGAAATCCGTCTGTCCGTCTGTGACAAGAGTATGGATTGGCGAGGTGCTATAGGAAATATGTAAATGAACCTAACCTAACCTCACTTCTCCTAACCTACCTCACTTGACTAAGTTTAAGCTCCCCTTTCCACCCCCCCCCCCCCCGTGGACCCACCAACTTGACTAAGTTTAAGCTCCCCTTTCCCACTCCTCCCGTGGACCCACCAACTTGACCTAAGTTTAAGCTCCCCCTCCTCCCTCCCAGTCTGATTTGTTCCCCTTTTTTCCTCCCATTGAAATTTAACAAAATGTTTCTGGTCTCACTAGGATTTGAACTCGGGATCTCTGTGTTCAGAGTCAGGTGTCTTGACCACTACACCAACGAGGACTTATTTATTATATTTTCGAAGGAGGTAATGTTAAGAGGGTGATTTCACTTTTGTAAAAACCTGGACTGACTAGGATTTGAACTCGGGATCTCTGGGTTCAGAGTTAGGTGTCTTGACCACTACACCATCGAGGGGTTATATGTTATATTGTTCGAATGAGTAAATGGTAAAGGTAGGCGGTTTTGAATCGTATATACTACTTTAACCTATCAGAAAGACATTGGTATATTTACAAAGTTTTTATTTATAAACAAGACTACACGATTTGTTTTTAAGACACTTGACACGTAGGGCACTAAAATCTACGTTATATAAATGACACAATACATTTTCTACAAGGAAATCATTATAAATAGGCACATCAGTATACATACTAAGAAAGTAGGAATACGAATAACCACGACACCGACAAATAAGAAACAACAAAGCATGAAATCCACAACTTTTTGTACTGTAATCCTGAACTTGACGGGTGTGTTGAATATCTTCTTACGACGCTTCTGGATAAAATCCACAATATACGGCTGATAGGTGGTGTAAGGAATGCTAGAGCATCAAATATTTCCGTGGTAGATGGTGTTAGGAATAGGGCCAACCAGTGACCGTTTGATTCTTCACTAGGACTCGAGTTGACAATACAGATGGCTCGTTGGGATGTTATACCAGTCAGATAGTCGGCTGGTAAGCAGTACTTTTCATACTTGGAAGTGCAGGGTCCATTTCCTAGTACTCTTAGAATTTGGTCGGTATTCATGGTGCAAGATCCAAAAGGACTGTTCCATCCGGTGTAATTTCCCAATACGTCAAACTGGGCGAGTGAGATAAGAGTTATACTCTCTGTTAGTGCTGCATTAAAGTGCATTCTAGACGGACTGTGCCTGTCTTTATAATGGTTAAATCTTGAGAACCAGAGAGGGTCGAATACAATCATACCATGATTTCCAGCAAACATGGCTGGTGTTATTCCATTTTCATAAAGCTGATTATCTCTGTCCAGAGCATACATTGTCATCTGATAGAGAGTATTGTAGGATCTACAAATGACAGCTGGAAAGAGGAACCCCATTGACTTCAGGCTTAGACTATTGAGTCCAAACAGCTGAAATGCGTGTGGAGAAGATCCAAAGTCACCAACCGAACTGGTGCTTCCGTACGAACGAAATGGCTAGTTTCGAAGGAATTTCACCAGAAATGAAAGTAGAATCTGTAAAGTTCAGAGAGCCAGCAGGAATATGACGTTGGGTGCCTACCGTTCTTGGTACCAACAACTTCATATTGTTCCCTTGAAGTCGTAGCTTTTCCACAGCAAGAGCAACACTACTCATGACTTTTGTTTTCGAATATTGAAGACGGCCTCAGTGATGACTACTTTAACATCCGGAGTACCCGGAGCTAGTTTTCGAATGAGGAATGCAGACGGTGCCATCTTCATTTTTAGTTCAATCCGTGTGTTTGGTGGGAACCATGAATTAATGTTGAAAAGTTCATGGTTGATTTTACCCACAAGGTGAAAGTCTGTATGAACAGCTGCTGTTAATCCATCCGTAATGGTGTTATCTTCATTGTAAAAGTAACCCATGGCTGGTCCTCGTGTTTGGTTTAAATTCTCCAGGCGTCATTAACATGAATGTTATGTAGCTAGCGTAATGCGCTAAATTGTTACTGGAACTCACACAAGTGTCCATTAATATGCCACTGTGATGTGCTGAAACAGGTTGTGGAAAACACAGTTTTCATAGCCCACTTGATCTGTCACTGCCAGAGCCGTACCATCCGTATGTTGTACCGAGAGTGACTTCCAAGAAACTTGATGCCAAGTCTAGGAAATAATCCTCGTTGGAAAATATCTTGAACTCCAGAGGGTTTGGTCTGTGATAGGATGCTGTGGGTATACTGTTCAAAATATCCGTGTTTGACAGAGACGACGACATTTTCAGGATTAAACAGTTCAAACAAGATGACATAGAGGGCTGAGCGTCTTTATGAGGTAGAGTAAAGCCATCCTTTACGACAAAAAATCACCTCGTGTTCGTACAATCTTCTTACGTCGTTTGTTCTTCTTGTGACCACTCACTTTCACTGCTGGATACAAACTGATAAGTTCTGGGGCTGAACGAGGTCTTTTCAAACCCCTTCCTGTCTGTCCTCTCAAGTTGGTCACTCACATTCCGTGCTGTCTCCTTGAGATTATCTGATAAGCTTTCTTTAAATTCTTTACCAGTGCTCCAATCTTGGAGCGTCGATGCTGCCACATTTGTTGCATGTGGTAATATATACTTTTTAGCCAAGGCGATAGCTGATCGAAAGAGTTTAGCAAACCAGCTGCCCAGACCATACCCAGACATCGAAGTGCGACCCTTATAGTACTCAAGACCTGATCCAGTTTGCCGTGGACGTAACGCATCATAGTAACAGTCAATGTCAGGACAACAAAAAAGGGTTCGATGATTAGACATTTCTTATCGGACGGAAATGACATGTGAACACACAAAGACCCTTCGAAATTGGCAGAGGATCACCAAACTCCGTTTTTAATGTGATCTGACAGAGTTCCAACTCGTTACTGGCTACAGGAACGTATTGTAATTGCCTAATATTGTTATGATAAGTGGTTTCATTTGTAGACTTCTTATCCAAAATTCGTAGTAGAGGAGCACACGTATTACCAACCCTTGAATTTTCAATGAATGAAGCATAAATGAATATACAGGAATAGGCCGTAAAAAATCCTGGTTCGAAGTCACATAGACTCCATGTACATGTTCAATTGGTGTTCGAACCATAATGTTATTGTCACGAAACCCCAACAGGTCTTTCATGTCTTCACTGAACCAGAGTCGATCGTTTTCTTGTAAACCTGTTACCAGTATCCGTTTATGTGACGGAAGGAAAGACAAGGTAGGGCTTTTTTGTTTTTTCCACTCAGATGGGCATTCAGGTCATTACACAAATCTTCAATGGTTCTGTATTGACGATATGGTATTGTGTATCGAGGATACCTTTCCTTGTCAACACTCAGATTTTCAGGCCAGCTGAATGGTTTCAACTGAACGTCATAGGATTTGTATTTTTGGATTACATCAAAACTGTTTTAATAATACAATCCACAAGTGCCACCTCATAATCACTCTTAAGTTGTATCGGAGGTGTTAATCGTGTCCAGAAGTCAGTGGTCTTATTTAGAGCATTTGTTAATGGATCAGACACGTACTGATGAAAGTCACTAGAAAATCATGTGACATGATGAACTGTTGATGCCGGTGTCCAAGAATCGTGAGCTGAACTGTATCCAAGCCACCGCACAAGCAACTGTTTCTGTCCACGTACGTACCGGGTCTTAAGTATCTTTTCCACTTTATAAGAACCCGAGTCTTGTACTTTCTGCAGTTCGTACTCGTAGAAACCACCTTCAATCGATTCGTCTTTATAATCACGTAGTCTATACGTCACTGGATTGGTGAACTTGATATCAGCTATTTTAAATAACTCTGTACTCCATAGGTGGTTTCCTTCTCAAAACAACCCTGTAACCGATTAATACGCACTGTATCCCCAACTTGAAACCTGGGTGGTTGTGGTGAAGGCTGAATTGGGTAAAGGTCAGTAAAAATACTGCTTGCATTTTCACTAGTTATATCCACTGGTCTCCTGAAGCGTAACGATCTGTGAGGTGTTTGATTGTACTGATTCACCAGTGTCTGAATGATCGGTATAAATGAGAATGTGTTTTGTAACGTGCAGTAGCGACTAATCATCAGGTCGAAGGGTCCGATTTAGTACAGTCAATCTAAGGTTTAACCTCAAACAAATTGCAAAAGTTTTGATTTTGGTACCATTCGAACCGGAAAAAAATTCTCTACAACATATAAAAAATCGCAAAAATCGGACGAGGCGAAATTGACCGTTTTCGTCTTTTCTTCTAAAATGACGACTTTTTAAAAACAACTTAATTGGCACGTATAGAAAATCGGTAATAGGTAAATCTGGTACGTAGATCACGAATATGCACTTTGTTTTTGTTTTGAACGCTCATGTTCAGTTCCCCCCCCCTCCCTCCCGCCCACAAATCAAGCGTCGATATAGGTCTCGAGAACAACATTACGCGAAGTTGAATCCATACAGAAAATAATTGGACTGCTAATGCAGAGAAGAAGTCGTGGACGTCAATTTACCCCCCCCCCCCGCCCTCCACCCTAAACGTGACCACCCCAAATCCTTAGAATCGAATAAGCAACTTCTCACACCTAGGTAAATCATTGATTTTAATTTGAAAAAAAAATCACAGGTAATTAGAAATTGCAAAGGGATTAGAGACTCATCACAGGAATCCTGTGAAGCAAAGCGCCCCCGTCTAAGACGTAGGTGCAAGTCAGACTAATCTTTTCCCCAATAGTATCAGTTTCTGAAAGTCGCTTGATAGCTTTTGCCAGCTCTGGATTATTTGGCTTTCGGAACGTGCCAGAATCGTCAAAAGCGACGCAGGATTAGGAGCAAAGCTCATATTTAAATGAGATTCCTCGTCCATATTCAGTCTTTTGGATACAGTTAGAAGACGCTGAAACAGCAATGAAGGGTCTAAACGGTGGATTTCTCCTCCATTTTTTTGCTTCGCCGTCATAAGGACTGCCTGGTCCTTCCGTTTGAACGAATGCTCCCTCAGCGATTCCCTACCATTTCGTCAAGAATCTTCTTCCCGACTTCCACTGCTTTGTCGGCGTTCATGTTTTCTGCAGCAGTCATGCCAGTAGCAAGGCTTCGAAGCGATAGCGGATCACCCTCGAAAGGAGACGACTGCTCGACAACGTCAATAACTATTTGTGTGTCTTTGCAGTCCCTCTGCTGCCTTGAAAGACCAGACTCTTTGTGCTGGTCGCTTGTGTGATACGAAACATCCGTCAGTTCTTGCATCAGAAGATTAACGTGAGCACATGCTGGACGTCTCATTACCCACTGAAGTCTCTGTACTTCCGTCATTCCTCTACCTCTAGTCAATCCTTTTGCCGTTTTCAGATTTCTCATCAATTCTTGTTCTATGACCAAATCTGTAGATAAACCGGCCCAAAATCTGTCCGATCTTCTCTCAACGTGCAAGCCTTTTTCGAAAGACTGGAGAAGTGTTGGGCTTGGATGTTCAAGTCTGTTCATCTGCTGCAGGGTACAGCCTCGCCGACTTCGTGTAGTTGTTGTGACCAGCTGCTGCGAGGTAAGGGAATGAAGTTTCCATTGACCTGTACGTTCAGCTCTGAGGAAATTTCGAAGAATGGCAACCATGTCCATGTACTGGATCCACAGTTTTCCTGTTCGAGTCTCGTGACTTCGCTCTGATTTAAGAGCCGACAGAGAAGCTTTGACCTTCATGAGACTTGAAGACTGGGAGATATGATCAAGAGAAGCTCGTCCATCCATTACTTTCTCATATAGGTCTTTGATTTCACTAAGCTCAACCGTATTCAGTGCAAGTTCTGTATTCAGTTCAAGTTCTGCATCTGAATCCTCGTCTACAAGTTCCTTTATCAGAATCGAGTGAAGTGCTGCGTCTACAATGGTATGGGCTCGCAGTGCTCGAGAAATAGCCTTACCACTTAGAAGATGAGGAACTGTATCGGAAGCGTACATCAATTCAAAGATTTGATTGGGTGTACGTGGGGGGGGGGGGGGGGGACAAAATATGCAAGATACTAGGACACGACTTTCTTCCTGGCATTGGCATAGGAAGTGTAAATTTTCTCTGCGTGGATCCGACTTCGTGTAATATCCAACGTATATTAATGCACGCTTGAATGAATGAATGAATGAATGAATGATCGTTTTAATTTAAAAGAAAAACTATCACAGCAAAATGCCGAATTCGTTTCTTCGTGTCAAACGTCAAAAATACGCTGAATGAAATATAAATTATCGAAAATAAAACATTGTCATAAAACAAACTCAATTTGCATTATACCATTCAGTGAAACTAGGCACGAAACTTTTCTTGAACCGGTCAGTGCGGCAATGAATTGGGGCGAGCTTTGGGACCTTCACTTCTACTGCTCTAGGTTGGCGAAGTCTCTCGGGTAAATGGGGACTAGGGAGGAGGGAACGGTGCACGGGGTGGGAAAGGAGTTTTAGGCCAAAAGTCTGGCAAAGGTGCTCTCTCCTCTCTGCAAGCGTTTGCAGCCGAAGTTCCTTTAGGCAGAAAAGAGTAAGGTAATCTGGCTTCACCATAAATGATACGTAGTGCACGTTTTTGTACCCGCTCGATCAGATCCTTCTCCCCTTGGGTGAGACCGTAATGCCATGCCGGACAAGTATATTCAAGAAGGGGGGCGCACGAAACAACAGTAGATTTTTACAAGCTTATCTTTAGGCATTTTAAACCTTTTGAAAACTTTGATCATGGCAAGTGCTGCATTAGCTTTTTTTGTTATATTTGAAGTGTGTGCATGCCAAGAAAGGTCTGAGGGAAATCGTTACACCGAGAAGTTGAATTTTATCTGAAATGAGATCTGGGATGGGAGGGAGATGTTGAGGCTAGGACTTCAAAAAATTTATAGGGACAACAATTGACTTTTCATGGTTCACAACCATCTTAACTGATGATGCTTCTGCAGCAACATCTTCTATTACTGATTTAGCTTGACTTTTAGCATTTCTAATTAAGGATTTCAACAAGAGACAGATCGTCAACATACTTCCAACGTTCATCCATATCTGTAGCAGATCATTAATCATTAACAAAAAACATAAGGGTCCAAGAACTGTCCCCTGTGGTACTCCACAGAAAATGGGCAACGGTTTTGAAAACATTTTTATATTTTACTGTCTGTTCTTGACTAGTAAGAAAACTTTTTACAGTATTTATTAGAAAGGCTGGAATATTATTTTCCATCATCTTATTTACTAGAATCTGGTGGTCTATCAAGTCAAAAGCCTTTTGAAATCTATAGCTATTAGGTTTAACCATTTATCTGGATTGTCAAGATTTTTACAAATAAAATCTAACAACCCAATTAGCTAATGTGTTGTAGAACTTCCAGGTATGTTCCCAAATTGGCGTTTATTAATAATCTTCGTGAGAGGTTCTTTCAACCAAGTAGCAACAGATCCTTCGTAAATTCGACTGAAAATGTCTTTATGTCGCGCGTGTGTGGTGGGGGGGGGGGGGGGGGGGGGGGGGGCAAACGGCTCAGGGATGGTCAAAACACAGAACCGAGTCCATATTCGCGATCTGCGTACCAGATTTTCCTATCACCGACTTTTTAATTTTTTAAAATTAATTTTTTTTATAAGTCGTTATTTTAGAAGAAAAGACGAAAAAAACGTTAATTTCGCCTCGACCGATTTTGGCCGATTTTGTATATGTTGTAGAGAATTTTTTTCGGTTCGAATGATACCAAAATCAAAACTTTTGCAATTTGTTTGAGGTAACCCCTAATTTTAATTTAGATTGACTGTACTAATTCATTCTTTCAGCCAGAAGCAGCTTTAATAGGAGAGTGGGTATGGTACAGTTTAGTGTTGAATCTCTGGAGAACCTTTCTAACAGCTGGGATTGACGTATTCAGATCCTCTATCAGGTCTGCAATAGCTTATAGGGTCTCTCTTCCAAAACACTCTTTAGAGCAAGAGACACTTCTTTTCCTGTTTTCGTTTTCAGAGGACACACATTCACATATCGACTAAACACGTCAATGACAACCAACAAATATCGATAGGGGTGATTGTGTCTTAAGAGGTGTTTGTCCAGTACAAGCAAATCCGACTGAGCCAACTCGCCAGGATATAAGGCTTTTGTGCGACGATACTGATCGGCTCTGAGTCGTCTATTCCGATGTAACGTATAACTGTCTTCTCCTTCCAAATGTTTCACTGCTTTACCGAATGGAACATTACCGGCAAGAGACAAAATGCTTGGTGCTGAAATACTTCCAACCTCACCAACGTTTCGATACACACTTTTTAATGAGTTAACCATTTTCCTTTCAGGGATATACCGGCCCCGAATTGTTGACTCATTAGTCGAGAAGCCACTGAACGTGTAGTCCTCGAACGAGGGGTACTTGCCGAGTGAGAGGTAGTCACAGGTGTATTAGGGCTAAATACACTCTGGAAATGTGTACTGAGAGATTTCCATCCACTTTTCTCTTCTTCAAACTGATTTAAAGTTTGTAGTACTAACTTATTACTGATGAGGCTATGTGGTACTTTCGAACCCATAAGGAATTCGTACATATGATCGTCTACACAGTGCAAACGTCGTTTATTCGATAGTAAATCATGTAACAAGTCAACGACTGAATATTTGGTCCCCATAACTTCTATCTCTGGATCACCTTGAGAATAATTCACACCCTGTGCAGACATAAGAAACTGTAATAGCCGTCTTCCTTTCTCCTGATAGGAAAGAGGCAATGTGAGGATAATGTCTTTATGTGTTGGTGTAGGTGGCAAAGGAGGAGATGAAGGCGGTTGTGGGGCCTTTGATGGAGTACTATCTTTCACAATGTCCACTTTGATTGGTTTTTGAAGTTGAGGCCTGATTTTATAAATACGCTGAACTCCAGATTGCAGCAACGACAACTTAACATCGTCTTCAACGGCAGGGTCTCCCAGGAAACTACCTAGGGCATCTTCAAATCGACGAGAAGGGGACAGAGCAATTTCTACCGGTGTGAGCTTATAAGCTTTAGCCATTTAAAGTGCAGCTCCAACTAAACTGGATATGATTGGTAAAAGAATACTGAAAAAGCTCCCACCAATCTGTACTAAGCGTTTTCGTTTAATCTTGATGCCAGACTTGTTAGCCAGAGTACGAATGATAGAACGATGCTTCCTCGCTTGATTCCTGACAGCATCTGATACCTGAACATTACCGCCTGATAGATTTAAACACAACTCTGACAAAGCTTCAACAAAATCATCATCTATATTTTTCAAGATTGCTTTTCGAAGTTTTGGCTTCGATTTAGCTAGCAAGATGAAAAGAGGATGATGCTCATGTAACTTCTTCAACGACATTTTCGTGACTGTTGATTCATGGTTGAAGTGTGAGGTAAATATACAGTACAACCTTTTTCGTCCAAGAGATCTGACAAAACCCGTAATTCATCCGGTGTATTCTGATTCAGGTCTAAAACAATGTAACCGTATGGTTGAGATGTGGCCATTTTATAGGCTTGAAGTAAAAAACCTGGTAGACCAGGAAAAACTTGACGGTTTAACGTAATCAGTGAGCTGGAATCACGTACAACTCGGTAAATTATGTAATAAGTACAGTTTAGGGCAAGTGTTCGGAAACTTTTACTTGGGTAATAGAGATTGTGTGTAATAGTGAAAACGGAAATGTTTTCATGATGACTACGAATTGTAAATAGATTGAGAAGTTGTTGGCTGTAATTGTCGAAAGATTCTGCCAAATCGTCTAGAATCAATAAAGTTGAAGGTCTTAGTGTTTCAAATATATCTATCCCTTGAACAAACTGTGTATCAGGAATCAGGTTCTTAATCCTATCATAGAGTGGTTGCCAGGATGCGTAACAAACTACTACATGGTCAGGAGCTTCAGAGAACATTTTGTCTCGCTGTTCCAAGATACGAGTGAGTAGGGTCGTCTTTCCGCTTGAGGACGGACCACAAAGAATAGCACGAAAAGGGGTGTGAAACCTGAAAGTCATGTCACCTAACTGGTTATTGTTTTGATACTGAGATTGGTATTACAGAGAAATGAAGATATATAGAATATTGTCATCATAGTAATTTCGAATATGAAGACTTTAGCTTTTTTTAAAATAAAAAAAACACAAAAAAAAAAAATATCGAACACTTGCATTTTTTTTTAAGAAAATCATAGAAAGTGTAAAAATGAAAATCAGAAATCTTGAATCTGAAAATATGAAATTCTAGAAACTGTAAAACGGAAAAACGAAAAACTTAAAAATGAAACGTTAAAAATTTGAAATTCTAGATTCTAGAAATTGAAAAAAACGAAATCTGGAAACTGAAAAAAATAAAATTTCAAAATTCAAGACATAACAAAACAAAAACGTGAAGTTAGGTTTTCCTCAGTTAGGTTAATATAGGATAAGTTAGCTTAAGTTAGGTTAGGTTAGGTTAACTTAGCTTAAGTTAGGTTCAGTGTTTAGGTTAATTTAGGGTAGGTTAGAAGCGCGCTTCTAACCTAATCTAAACTAACCTATCACTGAACCTAACTTAAGCTAAGTTAACCTAACCTAACCTAACTTAAGCTAACTTATCCTATATTAACCTAACTGAGGAAAACCTAACTTCACGTTTTTGTTTTGTTATGTCTTGAATTTTGAAATTTTATTTTTTTCAGTTTCCAGATTTCGTTTTTTTCAATTTCTAGAATCTAGAATTTCAAATTTTTAACGTTTCATTTTTAAGTTTTTCGTTTTTCCGTTTTACAGTTTCTAGAATTTCATATTTTCAGATTCAAGATTTCTGATTTTCATTTTTACACTTTCTATGATTTTCTTAAAAAAAAATGCAAGTGTTCGATATTTTTTTTTTTTTTTGTTTTTTTTATTTTAAAAAAAGCTAAAGTCTTCATATTCGAAATTACTATGATGACAATATTCTATATATCTTCATTTCTCTGTAATACCAATCTCAGTATCAAAACAATAACCAGTTAGGTGACATGACTTTCAGGTTTCACACCCCTTTTCGTGCTATTCTTTGTGGTCCGTCCTCAAGCGGAAAGACGACCCTACTCACTCGTATCTTGGAACAGCGAGACAAAATGTTCTCTGAAGCTCCTGACCATGTAGTAGTTTGTTACGCATCCTGGCAACCACTCTATGATAGGATTAAGAACCTGATTCCTGATACACAGTTTGTTCAAGGGATAGATATATTTGAAACACTAAGACCTTCAACTTTATTGATTCTAGACGATTTGGCAGAATCTTTCGACAATTACAGCCAACAACTTCTCAATCTATTTACAATTCGTAGTCATCATGAAAACATTTCCGTTTTCACTATTACACACAATCTCTATTACCCAAGTAAAAGTTTCCGAACACTTGCCCTAAACTGTACTTATTACATAATTTACCGAGTTGTACGTGATTCCAGCTCACTGATTACGTTAAACCGTCAAGTTTTTCCTGGTCTACCAGGTTTTTTACTTCAAGCCTATAAAATGGCCACATCTCAACCATACGGTTACATTGTTTTAGACCTGAATCAGAATACACCGGATGAATTACGGGTTTTGTCAGATCTCTTGGACGAAAAAGGTTGTACTGTATATTTACCTCACACTTCAACCATGAATCAACAGTCACGAAAATGTCGTTGAAGAAGTTACATGAGCATCATCCTCTTTTCATCTTGCTAGCTAAATCGAAGCCAAAACTTCGAAAAGCAATCTTGAAAAATATAGATGATGATTTTGTTGAAGCTTTGTCAGAGTTGTGTTTAAATCTATCAGGCGGTAATGTTCAGGTATCAGATGCTGTCAGGAATCAAGCGAGGAAGCATCGTTCTATCATTCGTACTCTGGCTAACAAGTCTGGCATCAAGATTAAACGAAAACGCTTAGTACAGATTGGTGGGAGCTTTTTCAGTATTCTTTTACCAATCATATCCAGTTTAGTTGGAGCTGCACTTTAAATGGCTAAAGCTTATAAGCTCACACCGGTAGAAATTGCTCTGTCCCCTTCTCGTCGATTTGAAGATGCCCTAGGTAGTTTCCTGGGAGACCCTGCCGTTGAAGACGATGTTAAGTTGTCGTTGCTGCAATCTGGAGTTCAGCGTATTTATAAAATCAGGCCTCAACTTCAAAAACCAATCAAAGTGGACATTGTGAAAGATAGTACTCTATCAAAGGCCCCACAACCGCCTTCATCTCCTCCTTTGCCACCTACACCAACACATAAAGACATTATCCTCACATTGCCTCTTTCCTATCAGGAGAAAGGAAGACGGCTATTACAGTTTCTTATGTCTGCACAGGGTGTGAATTATTCTCAAGGTGATCCAGAGATAGAAGTTATGGGGACCAAATATTCAGTCGTTGACTTGTTACATGATTTACTATCGAATAAACGACGTTTGCACTGTGTAGACGATCATATGTACGAATTCCTTATGGGTTCGAAAGTACCACATAGCCTCATCAGTAATAAGTTAGTACTACAAACTTTAAATCAGTTTGAAGAAGAGAAAAGTGGATGGAAATCTCTCAGTACACATTTCCAGAGTGTATTTAGCCCTAATACACCTGTGACTAACCTCTCACTCGGCAAGTACCCCTCGTTCGAGGACTACACGTTCAGTGGCTTCTCGACTAATGAGTCAACAATTCGGGGCCGGTATATCCCTGAAAGGAAAATGGTTAACTCATTAAAAAGTGTGTATCGAAACGTTGGTGAGGTTGGAAGTATTTCAGCACCAAGCATTTTGTCTCTTGCCGGTAATGTTCCATTCGGTAAAGCAGTGAAACATTTGGAAGGAGAAGACAGTTATACGTTACATCGGAATAGACGACTCAGAGCCGATCAGTATCGTCGCACAAAAGCCTTATATCCTGGCGAGTTGGCTCAGTCGGATTTGCTTGTACTGGACAAACACCTCTTAAGACACAATCACCCCTATCGATATTTGTTGGTTGTCATTGACGTGTTTAGTCGATATGTGAATGTGTGTCCTCTGAAAACGAAAACAGGAAAAGAAGTGTCTCTTGCTCTAAAGAGTGTTTTGGAAGAGAGACCCTATAAGCTATTGCAGACTGATAGAGGATCTGAATACGTCAATCCAGCTGTTAGAAAGGTTCTCCAGAGATTCAACACTAAACTGTACCATACCCACTCTCCTATTAAAGCTGCTTTGGCTGAAAGAATGAATCGGACCCTTCGACTGATGATTAGTCGCTACTGCACGTTACAAAACACATTCTCATTTATACCGATCATTCAGACACTGGTGAATCAGTACAATCAAACACCTCACAGATCGTTACGCTTCAGGAGACCAGTGGATATAACTAGTGAAAATGCAAGCAGTATTTTTACTGACCTTTACCCAATTCAGCCTTCACCACAACCACCCAGGTTTCAAGTTGGGGATACAGTGCGTATTAATCGGTTACAGGGTTGTTTTGAGAAGGGAAACCACCTATGGAGTACAGAGTTATTTAAAATAGCTGATATCAAGTTCACCAATCCAGTGACGTATAGACTACGTGATTATAAAGACGAATCGATTGAAGGTGGTTTCTACGAGTACGACTGCAGAAAGTACAAGACTCGGGTTCTTATAAAGTGGAAAAGATACTTAAGACCCGGTACGTACGTGGACAGAAACAGTTGCTTGTGCGGTGGCTTGGATACAGTTCAGCTCACGATTCTTGGACACCGGCATCAACAGTTCATCATGTCACATGATTTTCTAGTGACTTTCATCAGTAACGTGTCTGATCCATTAACAAATGCTCTAAATAAGACCACTGACTTCTGGACACGATTAACACCTCCGATACAACTTAAGAGTGATTATGAGGTGGCACTTGTGGATTGTATTATTAAAAACAGTTTTGATGTAATCCAAAAATACAAATCCTATGACGTTCAGTTGAAACCATTCAGCTGGCCTGAAAATCTGAGTGTTGACAAGGAAAGGTATCCTCGATACACAATACCATATCGTCAATACAGAACCATTGAAGATTTGTGTAATGACCTGAATGCCCATCTGAGTGGAAAAAACAAAAAAGCACCTACCTTGTCTTTCCTTCCGTCACATAAACGGATACTGGTAACAGGTTTACAAGAAAACGATCGACTCTGGTTCAGTGAAGACATGAAAGACCTGTTGGGGTTTCGTGACAATAACATTATGGTTCGAACACCAATTGAACATGTACATGGAGTCTATGGTGACTTCGAACCAGGATTTTTTACGGCCTATTCCTGTATATTCATTTATGCTTCATTCATTGAAAATTCAAGGGTTGGTAATACGTGTGCTCCTCTACTACGAATTTTGGATAAGAAGTCTACAAATGAAACCACTTATCATTACAATATTAGGCAATTACAATACGTTCCTGTAGCCAGTAACGAGTTGGAACTCTGTCAGATCACATTAAAAACGGAGTTTGGTGATCCTCTGCCAATTTCGAAGGGTCTTTGTGTGTTCACATGTCATTTCCGTCCGATAAGAAATGTCTAATCATCGAACCCTTTTTTGTTGTCCTGACATTGACTGTTACTATGATGCGTTACGTCCACGGCAAACTGGATCAGGTCTTGAGTACTATAAGGGTCGCACTTCGATGTCTGGGTATGGTCTGGGCAGCTGGTTTGCTAAACTCTTTCGATCAGCTATCCCTTTGGCTAAAAAGTATATATTACCACATGCAACAAATGTGGCAGCATCGACGCTCCAAGATTGGAGCACTGGTAAAGAATTTAAAGAAAGCTTATCAGATAATCTCAAGGAGACAGCACGGAATGTGAGTGACCAATTGAGAGGACAGACAGGAAGGGGTTTGAAAAGACCTCGTTCAGCCCCAGAACTTATCAGTTTGTATCCAGCAGTGAAAGTGAGTGGTCACAAGAAGAACAAACGACGTAAGAAGATTGTACGAACACGAGGTGATTTTTTGTCGTAAAGGATGGCTTACTTACCTCATAAAGACGCTCAGCCCTCTATGTCATCTTGTTTGAACCTGTTTAATCCTGAAAATGTCGACGTCTCTGTCAAACACGGATATTTTGAACAGTATTACCCACAGCATCCTATCACAGACCCAAACCCTCTGGAGTTCAAGATATTTTCCAACGAGGATTATTTCCTAGACTTGGCATCAAGTTTCTTGGAAGTCACTCTTCGGGTACAACATACGGATGGTACGGCTCTGGCAGTGACAGATCAAGTGGGCTATGAAAACTGTGTTTTCCACAACCTGTTTCAGCACATCACAGTGCATATTAATGGAACACTTGTGAGTTCCAGTAACAATTTAGCGCATTACGCTAGCTACATAACATTCATGTTAATGACGCCTGGAGAATTTAAACAAACACGAGGACCAGCCATGGGTTACTTTTACAATGAAGATAACACCATTACGGATGGATTAACAGCAGCTGTTCATACAGACTTTCACCTTGTGGGTAAAATCAACCATGAACTTTTCAACATTAATTCATGGTTCCCACCAAACACACGGATTGAACTAAAAATGAAGATGGCACCGTCTGCATTCCTCATTCGAAAACTAGCTCCGGGTACTCCGGATGTTAAAGTAGTCATCACTGAGGCCGTCTTCAATATTCGAAAACAAAAAGTCATGAGTAGTGTTGCTCTTGCTGTGGAAAAGCTACGACTTCAAGGGAACAATATGAAGTTGTTGGTACCAAGAACGGTAGGCACCCAACGTCATATTCCTGCTGGCTCTCTGAACTTTACAGATTCTACTTTCATTTCTGGTGAAATTCCTTCGAAACTAGCCATTTCGTTCGTACGGAGCACCAGTTCGGTTGGTGACTTTGGATCTTCTCCACACGCATTTCAGCTGTTTGGACTCAATAGTCTAAGCCTGAAAGTCAATGGGGTTCCTCTTTCCCAGCTGTCATTTGGTAGATCCTACAATACTCTCTATCAGATGACAATGTATGCTCTGGACAGAGATAATCAGCTTTATGAAAATGGAATAACACCAGCCATGTTTGCTGGAAATCATGGTATGATTGTATTCGACCTCTCTGGTTCTCAAGATTTAACCATTATAAAGACAGGCACAGTCCGTCTAGAATGCACTTTTAATGCAGCACTAACAGAGAGTATAACTCTTATCTCACTCGCCCAGTTTGAGACGTATTGGGAAATTACACCGGATGGAACAGTCCTTTTGGATCTTGCACCATGAATACCGACCAAATTCTAAGAGTACTGGAAATGGACCCTGCCACTTCCAAGTATGAAAAGTACTGCTTACCAGCCGACTATCTGACTGGTATAACATCCCAACGAGCCATCTGTATTGTCAACTCGAGTCCTAGTGAAGAATCAAACGGTCACTGGTTGGCCCTATTCCTAACACCATCTACCACGGAAATATTTGATGCTCTAGCATTTCCTTACACCACCTATCAGCCGTATATTGTGGATTTTATCCAGAAGCGTCGTAAGAAGATTATTCAACACACCCGTCAAGTTCAGGATTACAGTACAAAAAGTTGTGGATTTCATGCTTTGTTGTTTCTTATTTTTCGGTGTCGTGGTTATTCGTATTCCTACTTTCTTAGTATGTATACTGATGTGCCTATTTATAATGATTTCCTTGTAGAAAATGTATTGTGTCATTTATATAACGTAGATTTTAGTGCCCTACGTGTCAAGTGTCTTAAAAACAAATCGTGTAGTCTTGTTTATAAATAAAAACTTTGTAAATATACCAATGTCTTTCTGATAGGTTAAAGTAGTATATACCGATTCAAAACCGCCTACCTTTACCATTTACTCATTCGAAAAATATAACATATAACCCCTCGATGGTGTAGTGGTCAAGACACCTAACTCTGAACCCAGAGATCCCGAGTTCAAATCCTAGTCAGTCCAGGTTTTTACAAAAGTGAAATCACCCTCTTAACATTACCTCCTTCGAAAATATAATAAATAAGTCCTCGTTGGTGTAGTGGTCAAGACACCTGACTCTGAACACAGAGATCCCGAGTTCAAATCCTAGTGAGACCAGAAACGTTTTGTTAAATTTCAATGGGAGGAAAAAAGGGGAACAAATCAGACTGGGAGGGAGGAGGGGGAGCTTAAACTTAGGTCAAGTTGGTGGGTCCACGGGAGGAGTGGGAAAGGGGAGCTTAAACTTAGGTCAAGTTGGTGGGTCCACGGGGGGGGGGGGGGGGGGGAAGGGGAGCTTAAACTTAGGTCAAGTGAGGTTAGGTTAGGTGAAGTGAGGTTAGGTTAGGTTCATTTACATATTTCCTATAGCACCTCGCCAATCCATACTCTTGTCACAGACGGACAGACGGATTTTCCTATGGCACCTTTCCAGTCTTCATGCCCCTAAACGACCATGGCACCTTCCTAATCTTCATACCCCTATACTACTTGTATGTATGTATTTATTTCCCATCAAATGAAAACAGATGGAGTATTAGTTGAAAAGAAAACGAAAAACACACTACGAGAGAATACACTATCACAAAAAACAAAGAACAAAATGGATATCTAAATAGAAAAGACAGAATTATTGCCTCAAAATAGTTGCCAAAGGATGAGCAACAATACCAGAGTTGTATCTGGCGATCTGAGCTATGATTGCTTCATCAGGGTCGATAATTCCATACCGACTTGTCACAAAACGGATGTGCAGTTACATTTTCCTTTCTCAGTTTCAAAATGCTGAATCTCGTTTCTTTCATCATTACTAAGTTTTTCTTCATCGTTAGAACGTTTTCTCAAGTTTGCCTGCAAATACTTCCATTTTTCACCGCCGTAAGCTCTGCATTGCGTCACCGTAGCTCAGTGTGAATGCCTCAACGCGTCAGTGTGAAACCGGCTTAATTCATTCAACTCGCATATAAAACGGCTCAAATCATAATTCGCATCATTCCACGCATTGGGCAGACAAAAAAGAAGAAAATACTACAAAAGTCACCGATGAGTGGGAACTACACTATCACTAATCTTCAAGTTTGCACCGCTCTAAGTGTTATTAATCCAAGAGGGGAAATCCACTAGATATTTTAGATTTGTGACATATACTCCACTCTATCCAAATTGGTTCACCCATTCTTTCACGAGTGACTAATGTAAGACTAATAGCTTAATCTAGTTTTTTTATGCCTTGAGTATTTTCCATAACATTTGCATTGTCATTGAATGAATGAATACTTTTAATTCAGCGATTGCCATAAACGACAGCAACAACAACAACAAAATCCCGCAGTCTGTTCCTGCTGTTGTGCTGCAGCTAGAAGAGACTGCCATACAGGCCGGCAATGAAAAATTGGCACAGTGGCAAATTTTATAACCTCAATCTTTGAATCCAAAAGACGGCACAGAAGTGCCGCTCTAGCCTTACGGCGAATTTCATCAAAAGTGAGGCATCTTCTCGAAACGAGCGCCGAAGAAACAATACAGATACATGGTAGCTTAAACAAACGCCGGAACACACGGTTATAACTTATTTTAGCGTTGCTAAGACTCTTAGCGGTAGTATTAGTTACCAATGCTAAAGCAAAAAGATGATAGCAGTACGTTCTAAACAGCTGAACGCGTACATCAAGGTCAGCCTTGCTGAACTTACGAATTAAAACGTTTGCACAGCCCCGATATCAGCTCTTTAACATGAAGGTCATCATTCAGGTTAGACTTGAACGTGAATCCTAAATAACGGAACTCATCGACATAACACAGTGTTCGACCTGACAGTTGCACATCATTTTTAGCAACACGAATACCAGCTTTGCGAATGGATCAGCTGTTTTGATAGTTTTATTTACATATTACATTATGTAACTCTCCACTTTTGAGGTAAGAAAAGGAATAAATAAATAAACAAAGGGAATCGAGCGCCGCCGGAGCAAAAACAAAGCCATTGTCATCACCCAGCAATTCAACAGGACGGATTCCTTCTTTTATTTGCAATTTAAAAGTAATAGACAGAAACACTAAATGGTGCAGCACTGCACGCGGTAAAACCTCAACAAGCCCCATTCAAAGAAAGAGGTAGGGAAATTTAAAGTGACCTAATGACGAAACCTGTTGACCTTTTAAGGAGTATTTCACTTTGAATTGAAGAACTTTTAAGACTTTCGTTCGTGGTTAACGAGGGAGGCGGGAATTTCTCAGGCAAAACCAACTAGTTTCGTGACATTTAACTGAGCTAGCGTTAGTCATCATAGGGGGAGGGGTTAAGAAGGAACTACTGCAATATCTTTATTTCATACTTTGTTCCAACTTAAAAACAAGACCAAACGTTTCGACGGGATCTGGTACTATTTGATCCAAACACTTGGTTCTTGCAGATATCCGGTCTTCGCCAGACTCCTTGAAAATTTTTACTATTAAATTTAGGAACAAATTAAGGTAAATGGCAAAATACCTGAGAAGAACAAATTCAGATGCGGATTAACCGTATGTCTTTAACCCTATACGTCATGTATACTTTGACGAAATTAACCAAAACTTCCTGACCAACTTCTTCAACATTTCCGGTTTCGGCCGGATTCCGAGAGAACTACTAATCGGGCAAAAAACTGAAGCTCAAACACGAATTCAGCATATTTCCTTACCCCCATATCAAACCTCTAATCAACTTCAGATAAATTTAACTTTTAAAAAATTTTCGGGTTTTGGCCAGAATCCGGGCGAACTATTTATCCGGCGAGAAAATAATTTTCTTCTCTGAGACGAGTAATACCAGAAGCAGAAAAGGGCAGAGGGTTTTATAGGCGCCAATTCAGAATAAGTTTCTCAGACTGAGAACCTCTGCCAGAGAACCCAAACAAAACGACAAAGAACCTTCCGTAATTATTCTATCTTTTACACTGTCACCAGCTCCCCTACACTGTTATTAGCTTTAGAAATTACCACTCTCCGTCATTGTTTCATTTTGCAACTACACCATCTTAGCAACCGGCCGAGCCGATATTTACAGTCTTGTTGAATTGATACGACATAAAATCAAGCGGCGCACGTTTTTCCTAAATACCGACAACTGTGTAAAGAATAAGGTCGAACAAAACAAAATAGAGCTTCACTGTTTTGTGTTTCGTTTTGGCGGAGATGATAGGACAAAAGGCGAATCTTATGTGTCAAATAATGCATTTCCTGGGAAATTACTCCTTTTGTTTTTGTTGGCTTTTCCCTCTATTTGACCACGGCGCGCAGTTTTCAAATATTTTGCGTCACAACTCCGCGAACTCCTGACTAATTACGCAGTTACAGCAATTTACCTCGCTCCTCAAGCCTGAACAAAAAATTCTTACATCCCATTTAGCCTACTAACAGAATTAGCCAATTCCGTGGTTGCTTTGCGTTCTTTCACAAAAATGTTATGGAGCCTGTCCATCAAACTTTTCTACTCGGCATGCATTTTCTGACCAAGTTCGTGTTGTTCGAAGACAGACGAACTTGCTTAATTTCTTTTGAAACAAAGATAGCGAGTGGACCAGAAATCCGTTGGAAGATTTTTGATATTTACATTTGCAAGGACGTTTTTCATCCTGCTTCAAATTCTTTGAACGGTGAATCTTCTCTTCGAAGAAGACTGAGGGATCAATGTAAATCTGAGTGCTCATTAGCGGATTTCAAAATAATTATTTGCAGGCTGGAAGTGCTCCTTATGACTTTCTAGGATAAGGCCCTGATGTCAAAGACGCACTTGCTAATGACTATTAGTATATTAAAGGACACATGAATGAAGAGTACCAAGTATCATCCCTATCTGTATGACGTCCGTTAACATTGCCTGCAGAAAACCCAATCCAAATACGAAATACCGTTTCCAAGCTATGATTTTTGCTCCATTTTGCATCTGTCCTTATTTCAGTACCGAGCAATTTTAGAAATGAACAAATGTTTCCAATCAACCCTTCTTCTGGAATATGTTTTAACCAGATAAGCCCGAACATATCTGTAGAAGAAATTCCAATACGATCCGGCCAGCGCTGTACAAGATTTGAATGAATTGCGCTTTTTGTCTTGGAGTATGCATGTGCAAACCTCCGGAAACAATCATCCCTATTTTGAAAACGTCACGCTCAGGAGAAGAATGCTCTCGGTGTCCATGTCTGTAAATGCATTCTCCATGGTGTGTTCAAGTATGGTTTCATTGTTCAGGTGTCCTTTAACAATAATGATTCGGTAAGCCGTTTATTGCAAACAATTCCAAGGAGGGAGGTAATCTGAATCCCTTCGGAAAGCGCACCACCCAGCAGTATCTAAGCTAGAGACGCCAACACCTGAAACCTAAGGAGGGTTTTTCGGACACCGAAGCAGCTTTGCTCGAAACTGATTCCTGAAAGTTAGTGGAAAGCCCCGCGGAAAGTTAAATACTTCGGCGGGAATTCGGAACTTGTGGAAACAAAAATGCAAGTGTCACTTACAAATGGTAACAAGACTTTGGGTTTTGATCGGATCCCAAAGGGAAATGAAGAGCTCTCTGATCGCCTGGAAAATGTCCAAAAGAGAGCAATGAGAATCATTCTGGGTGATCATAACATTACATATGAAGAGGCTCTCACTGACTTGACATTCCTAAATTATCTGTATGCAGAAATACTCTTTCAAACAAATTTGGAGCTAAGATAACTTGTTGTCCCCAGATGGCCCATCTATTCCCTCCTCCCCTCTCGTCTTCCGTGTGTCGGTCCGAGAGTAATACTGGCAATCAGTTTTCTCCATATCCCGCTAATTCTTCTACCCAATTTTTACGTAGTTTCATCCCATCATTTATTTCTGGTCATTGTAAGTGTATTAGTTAGTTTGTTTCGTGTCTGTGTATTTTGTAAGTCCGTATTCCTCTTCTAGCTTTTAGCTATTTGGATTAAACTTGATTGATTGATTGAAAAAAAAAAAAAAAAAAAAAATAAGTCTTTCGAATGCAGATAATCAGGTCTTGCATATGTTCAGTCTTTGCCGAACCAATCCAAATTTGAGATAATTCTAACAGACCACTGCCCAACAGCCACTGTAAGTCATACTCCCCAGCTAAAAGTATAGCCTATCAAAGAATAACCCTAGGTTCACACAGAGCAAATCGGCGATGAACGAGATTTTTCAATCGCAGCGACAGAGGATTTTTATGCCCGGATGTTCGAACTGAATTTTCGTCGGCAACAAAATTTAACGCGAAATGTTGCTGTTGCGTCCATAAAATTGTTCTGTCGCCCGATTAAAGTTGAATTTTCCGAACACTGAAAATCGCCTGACGAAGCAACAGCGATCGCCGATTTTGGCGAAAAGAATCTCGGCGATGGCCGATATCGCCTCAGTCTGAACGTCTGTGTGAAACCTAGGGTAAGGCTCATTCAAGAAAATCCGGCTTTCAGCAGATTTATACCGGACTACCAGTCCCTGACAAGAAGAAATAGTATCTCCTGATTCCCCGTGTCTTTCTCTAGTTCCGCCTTTTCCAACCACTTTTTATCGATATTAAAATTTTACTTTATTTTACTTCTACGGAATTTCCAATGTTGGTCGGACACTTGTCAAAATAATTGTCCGGCGAGAAAATAAAGCTCGTATTCGGAGTCAAGATTTATCCCTTACCCGTAGGGAAGAAAACGCGGAATTCCTATTTTTTTTTCTATGGACTTCCGTGAGTACTCAAGGATTCCGGGACCGATACTCGGGAATCCCGCACCCAGCCAGGAATTCCTGTTCATCGGCTTGGGTGTTTCCACGGAATTCCGTGATTCCACGATCGCCGTTCCACATCGGTAAGACTTCGCTCATTTTCAAAATGTCAAGTTTCAATATTCTCTATGCGTATCAGTGCTCCCAACGGGTGTTTTCAAAAAGCTTTGTCGTAAAAAAAAAAAAAGATTGTCTTATTTGTTCCGTCTTTTTGCTTAAAAGTCTAGGGGCCAGGTGAAAGCCTTAAACAGCCGAGGGTACATTGTCAACAGCGTGCTTAGTTTTACAGCATTTAGCATTTTCCGTATTGGAACATAAACAGTAAACCCTGCTAGGTACAGTACACGGGTATGATCGTCAACTAGTACGTTTTCCGGTTTCAAAGCTGCCGTAAAGATTTCTAATGATTTTGAAAATCTGGAATGAACAAAAAACAGTTTAGACAACACACTGAAAGATTTCATGGGTACTACTTAGGAAATTCTTCCTTTTCAGGTTCCCCCAAGTACGGTACCAATTCGTCTGAGTCTCCGAAATCGATTCTTGTGACCAAATTCATGGATGTTATTGCTGGAATTCGGAGTCCGGAAATTTGGAAGAACGTTCCAAGCACGGAAATCCCGCTTCAGTAATTCCTTTTTGCAAGGATTCACAACAACATTCATTTCACAAACAACATTCCGGGCACGAAATTCGTCACGGAAATCCCGCTTCAGTAATTTCTGTATGCCGGAATTCCAGGGTAAGGAAATTCGGAACAGCATTCCGGAGAAGTTCCGGACGAGTATCTCCGGATTTCCTTAGCGTTTTTAGTGTCCGGAATGTTGTTCCAAATTTCCGGTTTCGGGAATCCGGCCATCTTTTTTCCCTACGGGTATCGATGCTACGATCGACTTAAAAAGAAATAAATTACTTCGATAAAACTCAGGTTAGGTCCAAACTCAATTGGGTCACATACGATTCAGCATGTATATTTGCCCCTATAAGATCGGTCGATCAAGCTCAGAATGAGGTATTTTCCACAAAATTTCCGGTTTTCGCCAGATTCTGGTCAGTCTACTCTTCCGGAAGGGAACACAAAGTTTAAATATAGATTTGGAATCTATTCTCAACTCTAGAGTTTAATGTCTAATGTTTAGAGTTTAGAGTTTAATGTTTAATGTCGAAGAGTGGGCGTAATAGTGATGTTCCTCGATCAGTCATACACGCATCCTTTTGAGCACAAGGCTTCAACGCTAGGACATGCCCCAAGATATGAGCACCGGTGCTCCGATGTGAATCAGTTCATTCTCTAAAGGTTCACTGTTTTGCTGTCTATGAAATCGATGCGTCATTCTCAGCCGTTTAAGTTGTGTTTTTTCGTTAGTTTTTTGTTTTGGATAGTTAGTAGTGATTCTGGTTAAAAATGGGTTTTTTTGGCTGGGCGTCCCAGACCGGGTAAGTCAAGCTCCTTTCTTTCTTTCTTTCCTTTTTTTCTTTATTTTTGTCGAAGTTTTTGTTGTTCTTGATGTTTTGTTTCGAGGGTAATTAGTCCCTTACAGGTTCTCCTCTGGGCAAAGATTCTAGTTTTTTTTAATAACCCTTCATTCATTCATTCAAAATAAATGAACGAATGATTTTACTAATCCATTCTAAACACAAAATGTGACACACGGAGTATAACAAAGGAAGACAAAAGAAGGTGAAAGAAAAGGAAAAACGAACCACACTAAACTAACAAATAAACAAAAAACTAGCAGAACTAGCCTACTTTAGAAATGCCTGGTATAGGCTGTGCTGGGGATCCAGGGACTGTAGAAACTTTTCCCTACGGATGTTGATGACATCCATGGGATCAGGAACACCGTATTTCTCGTCCGAAGAGGTACTACAAGCAAAAACTTGGCTAACGTGAAATAAATAACTCTTATTGCTTATTTGCGTATGACTATGATACGAAGCCTCGTGGACGAATTTATTATATTTGTACTATACTGTTATATTTTATTATCCCTGACGGATGGGTTGACGACAACGTAATGATAAGTGCTGGTACTTTCTAAGATACGGTTACTAGTGTCTCCGACAACCGGCTCACATTGAGTGTACGTTATACGATCTGCATTTTTTTGAGCAAGTCCTCGAGGGTACCTGAAAAGCACTATGGAGAAGACCGACATAACGTGAGAGATCTCCATCTCAATATCGGTCAAACAAGCGAATACAGCTCAAGAACCCAGTCGCAATCCTAGAAATTCTCCACAAAGCTGAAGCAGATCCTGCTAAACGGCAATGTAAGCCAATACTTCCACATAACAGTGCTGGAAGCTGAACAAACAGCATAAACAGGATGATTGGCTTAGAAACGACCCGTCTCCGTAGAATCCTGAACATTACCTGGCAGCAGCGGGAGTCAAACCTGAAGGTTCGCCCTCTCACTTTGCGAACCGATGAAATTGACGTTACACAGACCAGATGTTGGTGATACTTCGGCCCCGTCCTCCGCATGGACGATTCCATGTTGCAAAACGGCGTCCTAAATACTCTTGATGACGAACTCGGCTCCTTGCCGATGCAATATCGCCGCGTCCCTAGTGGAAGAGCCGGAAGCAGAAACACAGCTTTCCCGAACGAGCGCCGTGATTCGTTGACACGGGATTTGAGTTGTTAAATTTAAGTCGTTAGTGAGACGTTTTCTCGCTCTTTCTGAGGATCACTGGCATGTTTTGGACTTAGTCATATAGAGTATCGGCAGCCACAAGGACGACGTCGACTGGAAAACCAATGAAGCACGATCCGTGGCACTTACCAGATTGACTTGCGTATATATATGCAAGTCTGCAATCTGAGTGGGAAGATGTCCGCAGGCACCCACCAGAGATAAGACTGCCACCAATCCATGCTAAATGCCCTTTTGTTTAGATATTACGGGGGATTCTCTTCCAACTTCTTTGTCTTCAAACTACACAGACACAAACTCTATTATCGCAAAGCTGTCAATTATTTTCATTCTCAATAACAGGGCGCCATCACCAGTCCCCCTGCGTACAACTTTTCTTTCACACTTGCTCTTGCTTCTGCTCTTTCAGTAAATCCAGTCTTCCCGTGAAAAGCCTTTTAAGCCACGCCTCTCGCACCATTCGTGATTGGTCCAGGCGGAGATACGGAGTGTACAAATCAGTAAGAGACGACGTTCGTTGGCGACCAGAATCATTGCGTGTAGTAAACAGTGTGTTCACACAGTGGAGAACAATTACGAAAGTTTATACGAAGGATCTGATCTGCTATTTTTCTAGGTACTTTGAACTGGAACACAGCATCTAGCCTGTCGAGGAAAATTGGAACGTCAAGCTCTTCAGTTAACCTTTAAGAGGCCAGTATTCCCAATCCCAAACGGCTTCTAACGACCCCTTGGCCTCTCTGCAAGTTCTTAAAACTTTAGCGTGGCACGGACCAGCTATCGAATAAAACGAGATTGACTTTCAGAAACTGTGGGTCAAACCACAGCTGGGATATTATAAAAAATTGCTGACCTCAGTCCAAATCTGTCCAAAAGGGGAAACTCGAGGAAAAAGCTGTTTCTACGAGAAAACCGGGAATTTCGTTAAACGAGCCAGGACACACTGATTCGTCAGGCATAAAAACGAAAAGCCATCTTTTGCAGGTAAAGCACTCGGAGTCATCTTCCTCCGACGGTCAACAAATTCACTCATCTTGTCAGTTTCACCAGGGAACCATACATTTCCTGTAATGACTCGCCATTCAGGGGGCTTGTGATTTCCTATGCTTCTATGTTGCTATGTTGCCCGAGCCTCACATAGTTTCCAAAAATTCCGCTTGGATCGAATCGGCGTTCTTGCTCAGATAGACAAAATTGCCAGCATGCCACCAGGTACCTAAGCTAGGAAAAAAGACCCAGGATACTCTTCCGTTACAGAGAAATATTCCTAGTTCAGCACAACAGCTGCGAAAAATTTTGTCTATCTGGATAGTCGGGTATTTTATCCCCGTGGGTATTTCTCGAACTATCTCACTCTCGGTCAAGAGCGCATCGGAAATCTCTTATTGACAAGCCCCCTGAATGGCGAGTCATTACAGGAAACTTATGGGTCCCTGGTTTCATGAAGGTGGGGAAATCCCTAGTGAAGATAAAACAAGTGCAACGTGACAAGTGACCCCAGAACAGTATGCAGCCTTCAAAAACACTGCAACAGCTCCGAAGGTACTGCACCGTTGAACCTTGTGCGACGTTATCATCCATTGCCCGGCAGGGACGGCATTTGGGGGGGGGGGGGGGCAGCTGTGCCCTTGGCCTTCAAGATACCAAAGAAGAGTAATAAAATATAAAAAAAACTCTGCCAGTTTTCCAGTTTCGGTGGAATACCGGAGCTACTTTTCTAGCAAAAAAGTGAAGCTCAAAAACCAATTTAACGTGTCTCCTTATCCCTACATCCAACAACTAATCAACTTCATTTAAATTTAACTTATAAAATTCAGGGCGAACTATACGTCCGGGTAAAAAAGGATTATCCTATTTGGATTCAGCGTCTCTACCCTACAACGAACGTCTAATCAACTAGAAAAAAAATTTTGCTTTTAACAAATTTTTCGGTTCTAGCCGGATTCCGGGAGAACTACTTGGCCAACGAGAAAATGGTTTTCATATTCGTTTTCAGCATGTCTTCTTACCCCGAAATCGAACATCTAATCAGCTTGAAATAAAACTTTTGCTTAAATTTTAACAAAGTTTCCGGATTTGGCCGGATTCCGGGCGAACTACTTTTCCGACGAGAAGATGGTTCACATATTCGTGCTCAGCATGTCTTCTTACTCCTTAATCGACTATCTCCATTAGCTGTTTAAAAATATTTTGCTTGCCCCTTACTTTGAACCCCCACCCCTAAATCTAGGGCTACATAGCCCATCTACGAATTCGACTTTTCCCTTGACCCAGAAAATCCTCACACCTAATTTCATCAACATATCTACTTCCCTTCGAGAGTTATAGTTCTTACAGACAGACAGACGGACAACTTTTGCGATGTCATAGGTATCCCTCCACTTTTTGGTATCCCAAAAAAGATTCACTGCGGAACACGGAAAAGTTCAACATCTGGTCGAATGAATTCCTTCAGCTAAGCCCCCCTGCTATCACTAATCAAAAGTTTGCGGGAAGTTGACCAACTTCGAACCCCTTTGCAAAATTGTCAAGCCCTTCTGTGGCCATATTTTAATATCTCTCGGATCATTTGTAAGAACCAAATCTTGAACAACTTCCAAAGGAGCGATGGGACCCTGCAGTCTTTACGAAAGAAATAGAAAACCGTGATTTTCGGTTTTTCTTATTGATCAGCTAATTATCCCTCTCGGATAATGTGCGAGGGATAAATATAAATTCGGATATTTCGGTTGCACTTCCGGCAAACCGTCCTCAGCGAAAAACAAGCAACTAAATCATAAAATCCAACACAATACCAACAGAAAAGTGATGCGGAACCAACAAAACATACAACGATATGTAACTTAAAACCAGAAGCTGACTGAAACGACAAACAAATTCAAATAAAATAACGAATATTAACATAAGCGTGTTAAAAGTGTATATGTACAAATCTGTGATTATATCATTTCTGTGAAATTATTTGTATAGTATGGTTAAAGCGAAGGATTTTATAACGGCTGGGTGAAAGCTTTTGCGCTTTCCCAGGGAATTGGTAAAATTCAGAATTGTAATCACAGATTTGTACATATACACTTTTAACAAGAACAAACATTTTAATATTCTTTATTTTATTTGAATTTGTTATCGTTCTTCCTGGTTTTAAGTTACATATCGTTATATGTTTTGTTGGTTCCGCATGACTTTTCTGTTGGTAATTTGTTGGATTTTATGACTTAGTTGCTTGTTTTTCGCTGAGGACGGTTTGCCGGAAGTGCAACCGAAATATCCGAATTTAGATTTATCCCTCGCACATCATCCTAGAGGGATAATTAGCTGATCAATAAAAAACCCGAAAATCACGGATTTCTATTTCTTTCGTAATGAATGGTCAGTTTGGCTTCAAACCTTATATTCCTGCAGTCTTTCTCAAACCATTATGCCGAATTAATGTCTCCGAATTACTAAACATATCTTGAGGTACCATGTCGGTATCGTGCCTATTCATTATTTTTCTCGCTCCAGTTGAGCCTTTTACAGTCACCACAAATTCTAATTTTCACGAAAGAAGGAGAAGTTTCTGTGTTTAAATCATTTTTTCGATCTTTTCTGGTATATGGCACTTGGGTTTTCGAAATACATTGATCTTTCTGCAGTTTGTTTCTACCCGGGATCACATCAGTCTCTCCTATAACTATGCACGTTTTCAAGCAAAATGTTTTGTCCGGATCCGGAATCAAACCTTCGGGATCGAGAATCGAGAAGAAGCACATGGCGTCACACGATCCAGGATTTTCTTCTCTTATGCTTAAACTGCAAATTTCATACTATGACATTTTGGACATTAAACGCGCAAAATAAACCAGACCGTTTCACGTCACCAACACAAGCCGTCATTGAAACAGGCCCTCACCGAATTCCCCGACAAAAAATTTAGCCAGGTAAACAGAAACGCATATAATCTGGCGAACGGAGATTTCTTTTTTTCTTTCGCTCCATGATAAAATTTTCATTCCCGGATTGGCTTTTTCTTGACCCAGTTCTCTATGTCCACAATGGACTAAAAAAAATAGTCACTTCTGCTTTAAGAAAACACGAAGCTGGGTCAACAAGGACGGCAGAGCTACCCATTCGTGACGAAGCAAAGAGTCACGTGACGACTAAACTCGATCGAGACTCGTTGTTCGATGCATTTCACAGCAACAAATCTAATTTCGAACAAATAGGTCGACTTCCAGCCCGATGAAGAATTTATCTCAAAAAAGTACTATGAACTAGTACGAACAAGTTGCATGCAGTACTAGCTACGGTACTACATGCTTCTAATTCAAGGCTACGGTATTACTGCATAGTACTATATGCTACTATTAGCAAGATTGGCTGCTGCTATGGCAAGACAGGATGCTACTGGATACTACTGCATAAGATTGGACTAGTCTGAGGCACATTAAATGATAGTATTCTTTGCTATTACATAGTATTACATGCAACGTTTTCATACTACTACTATACTACTACACAGGGTACAAATTTTCCATCGGGAGTAGCTACCTACGCTACGATATATCGACGACAGTGATGGGCTACGAACCCACGCCTTCAAAAGGACTGGATAATGGTTTAAGGCTTGCAACCAAGAGAGGCGAGAGAAGAACACGCCTGGTTGATCGTGCAAAGAAAAGCAATTTTCGTATTCAAAACCAATAAAAGGAGTCATATCATATGTATTCTAGCACTTTGCAACGTCTAGAACCCCCCACCCACCCAAGACCCAACATGAAGCCACGACTCGATCCGACCGCTGGGTCATCTAGTGGTGCGGGTCGGAAGCGCCCGATATGGGGAGGATGGAAACACAGTTCGACTTTAGATCTAACAAACTCTTTTTATTATAGCAGGCACATGGAAAATGTATAGAAAAACTAACCTAATTATTTGCATTATCGATTTAATAAGTATTGTGTTTTCTGATTTTTCTTGTTAATTCCAGTAAGTCCAAGGAATTAAGGATGGAAACTAGATCATAATAAACAAACGCCGTAAAATTATACTAAATTCGTTATAGTGATTTCTTGAAGATTCTGCAGTTGAGCTGCATAACATTCAGCTTCCGAGACCAAAAAATGTCAAACTGGCCGATGATTTCTTCTTCCGACATATCTAAATGTCCACAGGTTGATTTACTTAGTTGTTTTAATCCTCTTACACGCCACTCGATCTTCTCGAAGGTTTAGTAATCTTTTGACCAGCTACAGGAGATCAATGAATAGTTAATTAGCAATGGCGGATTGGCGTTCAGGAGTGAATTCTGTTCGAGCACAATTTGCTGATAACGTTGGCTACCGTGAAGATTTTGGGGAAAACAAAGGTAACAGTGTTTCCGTAAAACCCGATCCATCGAAAAATGATGGTGTCTCCCACCTTCTCGGCACACATGAATCAAAGACTTCAAGGTTCACAAAGCGCAGTTGCCAATCTACTGATCCACTGACTTCGGTCGTAGTACGATGTGTGGTTGGCGGTAAATCATCCGACGATTTCCGTACTCGTCCCTAGGTTTTTCTAGGCACCCATTTTGAGTGGCCTTTCCGCTTGTCTTACAGGGAAACGCGCCTAACCTAGGAAGGCACCACCGAGACTCGAACCAGTGATGGTTCACTTGTGAATCCAGCGTGCTAAAGATTCGGCCAGAGCTAACCAGGAAGGCCGACGGCACGCGAAGCTAAAGAAGGCCCACGGATCTCTATTCTGATACACTCCATGATAATGATGTTGGAAATTAGCGATTGTGAGAGATCCGGTGTGGACCTGGAGGAGAACTTTGAGGATGAAGCGGTAAGTAAAAATAAAACAAATTCTTCAATTGTTCTTTCTTTATTTTATTGTAGTATTTGTGAAGACACTCGTTTAGTTTTTGTTTATTTTGGTATTAGCCCCTATGTAACGGGCCATGGAGGTAGGGGTGGAAACTTATTTTGTTCATTTATCTGAAGTTAATAAAACTGAACTTAACTGAACTGATAACCGAATTAGAAGAGTACTGCGGCCACACATTGCTTGAGGTCAAGAGCTATTTCACCACGAAGAGGACAAACATTCAACTGAGAACAATAGTTGACCGGTCATGACAACAACAGGATGTTTTCGCTTATCGCCTAAGGGACTAAGGAAGGCGAGGAGTGACAAAGCCAAGAGGTCGTGCAAAGTGATGCTTGGTCCGAATTATGTTTCCTATGAGGATGCTCTGGTCAAGCTTCAGTTGCCAACCCTTGCGGATAGGAGGCATCAACTGACGATGAACTTTGGAAAAAAATGTTTAACTTCTGACCACCACCGGACTATTTTCCCAGACTTTGAAACTCCAGACCAGACCAGACCGAACACAAGGGGAAGACTAGCTAACACTGACAAGCCATGGCTTCTTAAACCCCCCATATACTCAAACGAAAGGTGTTTATCTTCGTTTGTGCCTTACTTTATTCGTAATTTTAATTGTCAAAATATCAATCAGTCGTGATTCGTAATTTGTATGTTGACGATCCGCAGCTAGCAGTTGTAAATGCTATTAAGGAAATAAATGAGTTATTATTATTAAGAGTTGCGTGACCACATCATTCATTCAAAGTCAATAATTTGTATCAAGTGATATATCTGCTTTTGAAAAAATGGCTAGACTATATTATTGGGTGATTCGTCATGTTTAAGTTAAATTTGTTTTATTTATTTTTTTGTGTGCGCTCGAGCTTTGCACTCAGCAGCTGAGAGTGGTAATGATAGATTTTTGGTAAATAAAGATAACCTTGAACCTTGAACTTCCCACAGCCACATAATTCCAAGCCTTTGTTGTTGTTCAATTGGTTTATTAACAAATACAAAATAAATCAGACATAACCGAAACACTCAGTCCATTTCTGGACGCCGAGAACCACAATCATTACACTTTAAACATAATACGCAGAGTGGCCACTGTTCCTACTCTCAGACACAACCTTGCCTCTCAAGAAACAAAAAAATAACTAACCAATTACCTTCCTGCACCTTACCCCTGGGGAAGCCACCCCATCATAAAAAAAACTTTAAAGTTTAACCGAACAGGACGGAGATCCGACACTCAACATACACCTCCCTTATTTACTAAAATGGTCCGTAACTCGGCAAAAAATCTGTTACTTGGTTTGTCCGCTACCCACATGTAATCGATTTCATTGAACGAACTTTCGGATTTGTGGTACCTCTAGGTGCTTGTCCCTCTATGCTTGAAACATATAAAAAGACATATCTTACCGTCACTTTTCCTACTTTCTTGAGCCGTGACTTTTCAGAACTTAGGCATCCGCAATACAAGGAAATGCAGGATTCTGTTCAAACTGAATTTCTCCACATGTAGATGAATACTGGGTTGTCGTTCCATCAAAGCACACTCTGAACTTTACTACCCCCCAGTGAAAAATATCCCTTAGACGAGTAAAAATAATTATTAAATTTTTCAAATATCAGATCTAAAAATAAGCTGTCTTTTCAGTTAAACTTTAAGGCTCGCCCATTTTGGAGGATGTTTCATGGGAACAAGTTTGACCACGCGGCACCCCTGCAGATTAGAGATTGGTCCACTAGGCGTGAAGTGAGGGAATAATTTCACTAATTTGAGGTTCTGCATACGATTTCCCCCATGCCTAGAAACGGAGGGGGACGGATCATCAGCAGGCAGTTCATCACTGCGATCAGCAAGTCTAGCTAACACCATTTACTCAATCTAGCATCATGGGGAAGCCAGAAGTCCATAGCCAAGATCTCTATTTAGTTTGGAGTCTCCCCACGTCTTTCCAGTCTGTTGGCGCACATCCACTTTTCTATCCCCCAGCCCTCAATACGAGTGCTTAGACCTTCGGTCTTGCCCAATCTCTTGTCCCAATTCTATCTAGCCCCACTCGACGGAGGCAGACTTCCGGAAGGGGCATTGCGACAAATAAGCGTCTCTCTTTTAATAACGACTATGAGGGACTTGCTTTCTGAATTTTCCCGGAACAGTTCTATTACTTTCCGGTCCGGAAACAGCTTGCCCCAATTAACACACGCCAGAAACTCAGGAGATGAAAGTTTTTCCTGAAACTTGGAAGAGTTCACATGTACTTGCTTCCCCTTATTGATCAGGCAAAACGAGAGCAGTAGTCAACTTGGTAAATTTATGAAATATTTTTAAACTTGGAATGTAGCATGGATGGTCACTTCAAAAATGCATGAATTAGTTGAATATATCTACGCTATTCGCAGATCCTCCATGCATAGTGTTATGAGGTTCTCTCGAAAAACCAGAGAACATATCTCGGACAAGGGTTATACTGCCCTTCGTCGTATAATTGTCTTATCGATGATTGCACCAAACAAAGTCTGAGCGAGATACGCATTGCTTACAATGATAGCTTTCGACTTATTCATCGTCTCCCGCGTTTTTGCAGGGATCGACTAAAACCGTGAAGGGAAGGGAACGCGAGAAAAGCAGGAAGGCATACTAAAACCAGGCAGGGCATACTAAAACGAGGAAGGGCATACTAAAACCAGGAAGGCTGTCGCCAGAAATCAGATTTGGAAAGCCGCACCGTTCCCTTCCTCTGTTTTAGTATTCTTCGAGGGGTCGGCAACTTCTCAACCCGAAGTTCACCATCCCTTCCTCATTTTAGTATGCCTTCCTGCTTTTCTCGCGTTCCCTTCCCTTCCTGGTTTTAGTCGATCCCGTTTTTGCAGTGCTACAGAGATGTTCGACGATTACCGCGTTATGAACTTCTCCCAGTTGGCACACGCGCATCGCATATCTCTAAGAAATCGGTTTCTACTATCGCAAAACTGCATAGTACTGGCATTATGTAACCCGTGGCTTCGTCTGTCTTTGCCCGTTTGGGTTAGCCTGTATAATAAAGACGGGTGTGGCTAATTTCTGTGGAATTGTAGCCTAAGATGTTCTTTATTTTTGTTTGTGTGTTTGTTGTAGTGTTTGTTTATGGTCTCTGGCCGGAATAAAAGTCTTGAATTGAACTGAAGTTGTTTGAGCGGGGCAGACAAAAGTAGAAGAATCGGCCGGAATTCAGAAGAAGACCAAAGGTTTCGATGGGATCCCAAAAATCTAATATTTGATCCAGACAATTGCGACCGAACTACCATGCTTGTCCAGAAAAAAAAAAAAAGTTCAGAAGCGAATTCAACGTATCTCCTTTTCCGTATAAAGAATATCAATCAACTTCAAGTAAAACTTCTCATAAAAAAATCCGGTTTCAACCGGATTCCGAACGAACTACATGTCCCGGTAAAAAAAAGGTTGTCATATACAGATTCAGCATGTCTTCTTACCCCTAAATCTGTGATCAAATTAACTTCAAATAAAATTTTTTATTTTAACAAATTTTACGGTTTCGGCCAGATTCCGGGCGAACAAGTTGTCCGGGTAGAGAATACTTTTCATATAAGTGTTCAACATGTCTTCTTACCCCTAAATCGAACATCTAATCAACTTCAGATAACACTTTTACTTTTAACAAATTTTCCGGTTTTGGCCGAATTCCGGGAGAACTTCTGACAAGGCGAGAAAATGGTTTTCACCATCGTGTTCAGCATGTCTTTTTACCCCTAAATCGAACATCTAATCAAATTCAAATAAAACTTTTACTTTTAAAAGACTTTACGGTTTTGGCCGGATTTCGGGCTAACTAATTGTCCGATGACAACAAGAGCTACGAGCTCATATGGCACTTGTTACGAGTAAGCACGGCTCGGTTATGTCAATGATATATCTAGTGTTTGCTAGGTGTCTTCCCACCAAGTTTCATCTCGTTCCCTCCACTCATAGCGTTTTCCAATATTTCCAGTTCTCCCCTCCAGTTCCCCCCAAAAGTCACCGGATCCGGTCCGGATTTTAAGTGGGTCGTCTGAGGCATGAGGTCTTTCCAAATATCAAGTTTCATCGAGATCCGGTCACCCGTTCAAAAGTTATAAATACCTCAAGATTCCGGATTCCCCCTCCCTCCACTCCCCCGACAGTGCCCGAATCGGCTCGGTCATGTCAATGATGTATCTAGTGTTTGCTAGCTGTCTTCCCACCAAGTTTCATCTCGATCCCTCCACTCATAGCGTTTCCCAAGATTTCCGGTTGCCCCCTCCAGCTCCCCCAAAAGTCACCGGATCCGGTCCGGATTTTATGAGGGTCGCCTGAGGCATGAGGCCTTTCCAAATATCAAGTTCCATCGAGATCCGATCACCCGTTCAAAATTTATAAATACCTCAAGATTCCGGATTCCCCCTCCCTCCACTCCCCCGACAGTGCCCGAATCGGCTCGGTCATGTCAATGATGTATCTAGTGTTTGCTAGGTGTCTGCACACCAAGTTTCATCTCGATCCCTCCACTCATAGCGTTTCCCAAGATTTCCGGTTGCCCCCTCCAGCTCCCCCCAAAAGTCACCGGATCCGGTCCGGATTTTAAGTGGGTCGTCTGAGGCATGAAGTCGTTCCAAATATCAAGTTTCATCGAGATCCGGTCACCCGTTCAAAAGTTATAAATACCTCAAGATTCCGGATTCCCCCTCCCTCCACTCCCCCGACAGTGCCCGAATCGGCTCGGTCATGTCAATGATGTATCTAGTGTTTGCTAGGTGACTTCCCACCAAGTTTCATCTCGACCCCTACACTCATAGGATTTCCCAAGATTTCCGGTTGCCTCCTCCAGCTCCCCCCAAAAGTCACCGGATCCGGTCCGTATTTTAAGTGAGTCGTCTGAGGCATGAGGTCTTTCCAAATATCAAGTTCCATCGAAATCCGATCACCCGTTCAAAAGTTATAAATACCTCAAGATTCCGGATTCCCCCTCCCTCCACTCCCCCGACAGTGCCCGAATCGGCTCGGTCATGTCAATGATGTATCTAGTGTTTGCTAGGTGACTTCCCACCAAGTTTCATCGCGATCCCTCCACTCATCGCGTTTCCCAAGATTTCCGGTTGCCCCCTCCAGCTCCCCCAAAAGTCACCGGATCCGGTCCGGTTTACATGTGGGTCGCCTGAGGCATGAGGCCTTTCCAAATATCAAGTTCCATCGAGATCCGATCACCCGTTCAAAAGTTATAAATACCTCAAGATTCCGGATTCCCCCTCCCTCCACTCCCCCCACAGTACCCGAATCGGCTCGGTTATGTCAATGATGTATCTAGTGTTTGCTAGGTGTCTTCCCACCAAGTTTCATCTCGATCCCTCCACTCATAGCGTTTCCCAAGATTTCCGGTTGCCCCCTCCAGCTCCCCCCAAAAGTCACCGGATCCGGTCCGGATTTTAAGTAGGTCGTCTGAGGCATGAGGTCTTTCCAAATATCAAGTTCCAACGAGATCCGATCACCCGTTCAAAAGTTATAAATACCTCAAGATTCCGGATTCCCCCTCCCTCCACTCCCCCCCACAGTGCCCGAATCGGCTCGGTTATGTCAATGATGTATCTAGTGTTTGCTAGGTGTCTTCCCACCAAGTTTCATCTCGATCCCTCCACTCATAGCGTTTCCCAAGATTTCCGGTTGCCCCCTCCAGCTCCCCCCAAAAGTCACCGGATCCGGTTCGGATTTTCAGTGGGTCGTCTGAGGCATGAGGTCGTTCCAAATATCAAGTTTCATCGAGATCCGATCACCCGTTCAAAAGTTAAAAATACCTCAAGATTCCGGATTCCCCCTCCCTCCACTCCCCCCACGGTGCTCGGATCGGGGAAGTGACTATTTCCAACTTAATCATTTGGGGTCCCTGATACGCCTGCCAAGTTTTATCGTCCTAGCTTATGTGGAAGTGCCCGAACTAGCAAAACCTGGACAGACCGACAGACCGACAGACCGACAGACCGACAGACCGACAGACCGACAGACCGACAGACCGACGGACGGACAGAAATTGCGATCGCTATATGGCACTTGGCCGAACGGCAAGTGCCATAAAAATGGTTTTCACCATCGTTTCAGCATGTCTTTTTACCCCATAATCGACTATCACATCATCTAGTTCAAAATATTTTATTTGCCCCTTAATTTGTTATAAGAAAAAGTTTTTTTCTGAAGTTGATTAGAGGTTCGATATAGTCGTAATGAGGCATGCTGAATCCTTATATGTAAATTATTTTCTTGCGGAACCTATGTCTTCTAATCGTAGTGATCAAGGCATCCGTTGTGTTTACGAATTTGGGTAAGATTGGCCGAGGCTGAAAGTGGATCCAGTTGACTTCAGCGTGAATTAGGTCAGTGAAGTCTGTGCAAAGGTTTCGGTGGGATTCCAATAATTTGATATTTGATCCAGACAGTTAAGTGGTGTAGATATCCGGTACCTTGAACTTTTTTACTCTTAAAATTTGGAAACAGATTAAGGCCTAATCTGTAATTTTGCTAATCAGCTGAGAAAATCAAATTCAGATATGGATGTTGATTACGGGTCCTATGCGTCATAGGCCTATCTACTTTGATGAAAGTGATCAAAACTTTCTGCGAGAGTAATTATTCGTAAGTACGGTGTTCCAGATATTTCGGAGACATTACTAATGCTACACAGGAAGCTGTCGGGTTCAGCATACTCTCGGTTTTCACCACGCCACCCCCTTACCCCCCTAGTTTATGTACTAGTGTTTTTGTTCCTAGAGCAACTACTTTCGAGCAAGAAAGATTAAAAACAAGAACAAAGTTTTTGATGGGATCCCACAAATTTCATATTTGATCCAGATTGGATCTTGTAGATTGTAGATATCAGGTCTTCGCCAGACTCCTTGAAAATTTGTACTATTAAAATTTAGAAACAGATTAAGGCAAATGGCTATCATCTGAGAAAGCCAAGTTCAGATACGGATTCAGCGTTTTGTTTACCCCTATCGTCATCTCTGCTTCGACGAAACTGATCAAAACTTCCAGCTGCCTTACTTCTGCCAAATTTCCGATTTCTGTCCGATTCTGAGCAAACTGTTGTCCGTAAAAAAAAAGCTCAAAAACAAACCTTTTATTATTTAACGAAATGTCAGGTCTTGACCGGATTCCGGGCGACCTATTGGTTCCGCAAGAAAATAATTTACATATAAGGATTCAGCATGCCTCAATACCACTATATCGAACCTCTAATCAACTTCAGAAAAAACTTTTTCTTTTAAAAAATTTTCCGGTATCAGCCGGATTCCGGCCGAACTATGCGTCCAGGTAGAAAATTATTGTCGTATACTGATTCAGCATGTCTTCTTACCCCTGAAATCGAACATCTAATCATGTTCAAATAAAACTTTTACTTTAAACAAATTCTCCGGCTTGGGCCGTATTCCGGGCTAACTACTTGTCCGGCGTAAAAGTAATTTTAATACGAGTGTTCAGCATGACTCCTTACCTCTAGATTGAACCTCTGGTCAACTTACGATTACACTTCTATTTTTCACAAAGTTTTCGGTTTTAGCCGGATTCCGGGTGAACTACTTGTCCGGCGAGAAAATGATTTTCATATGCGGATTCAGCATGTCTCCTTACCCCTTTGTTGACTATCTCATTAGCTTTAAAAAAAAATTGTCCCTTAGCCTCCCTCATCCTTAAATACAGGGCTACAGAGCCCATCTTCGAACTTACCTGTACTTTGACACAAACAATGCTCGTGCTGAGTTTGAACAAAATATTTCAACTCCTTTGAGGGTTATCGTGCTAACAGACGGACAACTTTTACGAAGTCATAGGTATCCCTCCACTTACGTTCTGGGATCCAACAAAAAAGAAAAAGCTTCGAAACATTCATAAGGATAAAGTACTGTTAGCTTGGTACCCGAAACTTAAAAAACATGTCGTTTATTAGTCAGTCAATCATGATTCGTTGGGCTGGTAGGAGTTTAAGAATCCAGGCGACGCGGAAATGCAGAATACAGAATTAACTCATTGAGCTAAAGGATCAGATATTCCGGAATGAGCAAACTGACGAATGTGAATGTTTGCTCTGCCACACCTCTTTTCACTCTGGTGGAAGAGAGCTTGCAGGTCTTACGAAGTAGAGAGTAGACTTGGTTTCAAGCCGAAACAGCAAATTTGAGGCCATTTTCCACAACCCCGCCATCTAGTTGCCTACACGTTCTTTCCATCTTTTTATCTTAAAGCGTTACATGGATCTTTCGTACCTGTTTGCAATCCCAGCAAAGACAAAAAACATTCAATTCCAGCCGAGAAATTATTGCTCTCTGGAAAGAACATATACTTCTCAGTTTCCGATTACTCGGACAATCAAGCAGGCGATCGAACGGAAGATTAAAAAAGAAATGTTTTCCAGGACCGGAGCCACCTGACACCGATCCTTCCTCAATCTTTCTTTCTTCAATAAAAAACGAACTCTACTGAACGAAAGACAGAGGTTATTCCCACCATAAATTGAACTTTACGGTCAAACTTTAGGCGGGAAAAAACCTTACAGAATGGGAAAAGATTCTAAAACATTTCGGAAGTTTGTGTGACGATGGTTTATTGGAAAAGAAGTTCAGAGAGATCGCGTGTCAGACATATCGAACACAACAAAGTTGCAACTCCCGTATACTCAGGCATAAGGCAGGGTTATGCTTATTTGAATGTCGCCTAGGTCGACGAAGAAAACACTTAACCATGCCAGGCAAAATCTGTGTTTTTTTTTACCGACTAGTGTTTCACCAAACAGAGACCTTCGACAAGAAGACACGGACAGAGAACAGGGGGAAGTCGCAAGATCTCCTCTATGAGACGTATGACAGTTATCTGAATCATTATCATTATTACCACTGTTTATCTGGAACCTCCAAAACTAAACAGTACATATACAAATGCTAAACAACAACAGAGCTTTCAAATTACAAACCGTTCGATAATCATAACGCAAATGACCAAAATTACATTCATATCTGCCTTCTCAAAACAATCAATAAGAAAAAGAAAACAATAAGGACTAGAAAGAATCTCCTATTTCTTGGTAGTAAAAGGGTAATCAAGAACGCCTAAAAAGATGGAAACCACAGAAACATTAACTCTATGCCACATAAATACAGTAACGGTATGCTTTATTGCATTTTTTATTGCATGCTCTAAGAGTGAAAGGAATTAATTTTCTTCTCTAGAATGAAATACCTCAGCTATCCTGTATCAAACCATACTTCATTGAAGATAGCACAAATTCCCGGAAAATCCATCTGTTGAAATTAGTGGGGACAAACTTCAGGGGGAGTGGTAACAAAAGATCAGCGAATGTGAAGATTTACAAAGTTAGCCTACTGGTAGAAGAAAATCACACAAGCCATGCTGGAGAATCAGAATCATCCCTGTTCACAACATAACGAAAATTATTCGATATGCGGGAAAGATCGTCCAAATCGTGCAGCAAAACCAACAGCCGTGTCAAAAATGAAATCTCAGCACTAATTTTCACCTTAAGCAATTTCTAAATGGATACATTTAATCACAACTGTGGTTCGATCTAATCATCCACAAAGCACTCGTGGAAAAGCCAATATTGCACCTGATAAAATTCATGAGTTACAATGGGGCTGTAAATTCGGTTGTGTGTTTTCTTACGTGTTTGTTTGTTTTTTGTATAATAGTCAAATGCTAGGTGGATAATCGTGGATTGATAAGTTCATTATTGAAATTTCTTTTTGTCGTTGTTGTTGTTTTTTCTTTCTTTCTTTTTTTCTTTTTCCTTTTTTTTATTATTAGGTTAATTTGTTAGAAATTAGTTTCGTGTGTTTTTGTATGGCGTTATGTCTTTCTGTATATTACTTTTTCCTCTTTTTGTATTTATACTCCGTCTTTCTCTTTGTGAGTGTATGATGGGTCATAAATAAATTATTATTATTATTATTATACATACATTAAGTTCATTCATTAGTTACATCTGGTATTAGCGAACTGCAGCGCATGTCGTAAGGACTTTTTTACTGTAACCCTCGCTTCAAGTACAAATAGTAAGTAAACCACATCGCCCGTTTTACTGGACAACTCGCTCTTCCTCCAGAAACAAGCCCCCCCCCCCATTCCGAGGAGGAATCTTCCTTTCCTGATACAATAAAAGCCATTCCCATGTAAAGAGATCACTGGACCTTCCTCAGCACTTTTTAGCCCTGGAAAACAGGGCAAGTCCCAGGGCTAATCCAAGGGAAAAGGAACTTTCAAGTCCGGTTACGACGAGGCAAATCGGAGTACGTGAGGTGGAAACCAGTAGACTGCTGGGCTATGCGGAATAAATAAAACGGTTGTTCGAAGGAAAGGAAAAATCGACAGGGCCGCTACAGAAATAAAGCGGAGAGGGAATGACTGCAACAGCTAGCAAGGAATACATTCAACTTTGTGGAATTTTGTGAACATAATTAACGCCCCTTTATCCGTCGCCGGCTCTTGTGGGTTGTGAGCAGTCAAGCCACTCGGATGATTACTGCATAAACAAGACCAAAGGTGTCGATGGGATCCCAAAAATCTAATATTTGATTCAGACAATCGAGTCTTGTCTTCGCCAGATTGAGTCTTGGACAGCTAATCATCAGAGAAAACCAGTTTCATAAGCCATATCTATTTTGACGATACTGACCGAGACTTCCTGCCAATTTCCGAGCGAACTACTAGTCGAGCAAAAAAAAAAATACAGAAACAAAACCAGCGTATCTCCTTATCCCTATAAAGAACATCTTATCAACTTTGAATAAAAGTTTGACTTAAAAAAAAATCCGGTTACAACCGGATTCCGGAATAATTATATGTCCGGGTATAAAACCATTGTCATATACCGACTCAGCCTCTCTTCTTACCCCTTAATCTGTCATATAATCGAACTTTTGTCTTTAACAAATTTTCCGGTTTGGTCCGGATTCCGGGCGAAATAGTTGTACGGCGAGAAAATGAACTATAAAGCTATCCATCTTATCCCAATGTAATTCTAGTAAAAGATGTGAAAGGAAACAAACAAACGGTACACCAGCCAACTTAAGTGTCGAATCCCTCATCGCATATTGTGACGCAAGTCCTGTTTGGTAAATTACGTATGTTGAAATCGTCGGAGCGAGAAATTTTCACCATCGTGTTCGGCACAACTTCAAATTAAACTTTTACTTTTAACCAACTTTCCGGTTTTGCCGGGTTCCTGGCGAAATAAATGTCGGGGTAGAAAATTGTTTTCACATAAGTGTTCAGCATGTCTTCTTACCTATATCGAACATCTAATCAACTCGAAATAAAACTTTTAATTTTAACAACTTTCCGGTTTCGGCCGCATTCCGGGCGAACTACTTGTCCGTCGAGAAAATAGTTTTCAACATCGTCTTCAGCATGTCTTCCTACCCCTAAATCGAACATCTAATCAACTTCAAATAAAACTATTACTTTTAACAAACTTTCCGGTTTTGGCCAGATTCCGGGCGAACTACTCGTCCGATGACAAAATTGTTTTCACCATCGTACTCAGCATGTCTTCTTACCCCATAATCGACTATCACATTAGCTATTTCAAAATATTTTGTTTGCCCCTTAATCTGAACCCCCACCCCTAAATGTAGGGCTACAAAGCCCATCTACGAACTTGACTGGTCCGACGACCCAACGAATCCTCACACCAAGTTTCATCAAAATATCTCATTCCTTTCGAGAGTTATCGTGCTTACAGACGGACGGACAGACGGGGACGGACGGACGGGACAGACGGACAACTTTTGCGATGTCATAGGTATCCCTCCACTTACGTTTTGGGATCCCAAAAACACACTTGGGAACTCGTGAGAGCAATCGCGGATCACAGATCTTGCACATTACAAACCAACAACGCCATACTCCCTTTGACTACTCATTCCAGGCCATCAGAAAGAAAGATACACTCACAGGAGACACACCTGATTCGACGAAGCCTTTGAGAGCTAGGGTCTAGCCGACAAGCCCTCGCAAAAGCTCAACGTCAATGAGCGGTTCAGTGTCTCAGGGTAATACTAGCTCGTCCAAGGTTTCTTCACCATCATGAGGTACGTCAAAACAAAGAAGATTTGCAGCATTTTGCTAATCCTCGGAGCCGTAAGTTCCAAGTTCAAATTCTGTTTATTTCAAACTAAATTCAACATAAAGAGCAAATTTGGCAGAGGCTCGAGGCCAGACAGCGTCACAAATGAAGCGGTAAAAAGCTAAGAAGGCGCTTTGAAATATTGGAAATTCGCTGGAATTAAATGTAGCCGTATCTTCTCAAGGTACAAAGTACCTCGACGGCCATTTAAAAATATCAACCTCGCCTTCGGCTCGGATAGGTTATTTTCAATGGCCGTCTCAATGTTATTTCCGATATCAACCTCGATGTCGAAAGTTACCTTTAACATCTGTATTCAATTTCTTTTGTTTAAACTGTTTGGCTGCATTTTTCTAACTGTAACGCTGCCATGTAAACTGCTTGATGAGTAGATTTAAGTTGTCTATTGTATTTACTTTTCATATTCCTTTTTCGAGGGAAAACAAACCAACCATGATAATAAAATAATCATATTCATTTGCTTCTAAATAATCCTTGACGCGAAGCTGACTGGGAAACATATATCCAAGCAATGGCTAAAAACGGATACGTTATCTAGAGTGCAGATGCTGCTGATTGTACGTTTGTTTCTTCCAGCTTCGACGTTGTCCCTGACATCCAAGCTGTTGACCTTGTTTCTTCCAGCTTCGACGTTGTCACTCACCTCCAAGCTGTTGACGTCGTTTCTTCTAGCTTCGACGTTGTCCTGACGTCCAAGCTGTTGACGTCGTTTCTTCCAGCTTCGACGTTGTCCCTGACGTCCAAGCTGTTGACGTCGTTTCTTCCAGCTTCAACGTTGTCCCTGACGTCCAAGCTGTTGACGTCGTTTCTTCCAGCTTCGACGTTATTCCTGACGTCCGAGCTATTGACGTCGTTTCTTCCAGATTCGACGTTGACCCTGACGTCCAAGCTGTTGACGTCGTTTCTTCCAGATTCAACGTTGTCCCTGACGCCCAAGCTGTTGACGTCGTTTCTTCCAGCTTCGACGTTATCCCTGACGTCTAAGCTGCTGACGTCGTTTCTTCCAGCTTCGACGTTAACCCTGACGTCCTAGCTGTTGACGTCGTTTCTTCCAGCTTCGACGTTGTCCCTGACGTCCAAGCTGTTGACGTCGTTTCTTCCAGCTTCCGACGTTATCCCTGACGTTCAAGCTGTTGACAATTTGTCGACATACCGGATTATAATCGCAGACAAAATAGACCCCCCCCCTCATTGGAACTCAGTAATTAGATTAGACCTACTCCAGCAGTAGACAAGGTTTGGGCAGCCACGTGAGAAAAACATCTCCCATGACATTCCAGCGAGCGAAACACATCACAAAAACTGTAGGACTCTGATTCCCGGAACAGCTTTCCATTTTCTCGTTCGATTCGTCGCAAAAATACATGCGAAGTTGAAATCGCCAGGACAATGCTCAATTCCAAACTTTTACAATAAATATGTTTCACTGGACGTTCCCTTCCGTTCTCATATGTTTCAACGAGGTCATTCTTAATGACACTTGCCGAGTTTCTTCCGCTCGTTAATGACGCTTAAAGTTTTTCTTTGCACACTTTCGAAATTACCGTCCATGCATTTAACTTTCCGCGGAGCTTTCCACTAACTTTCAGGAATTACATTACGAGGAGAGGTTTCCAAGACTCAAAAACCGGTGCGGAAAGTTCGGCGAATTCCCTCAAGCAGCCAGTTGTGGCTCCTGAACTATTGGAAACTGATTCCGACTATGCTTTTCAGCTCGCGAAAACCTTCCTTTAATCAACCATGAATTCTGCTGCACGTCATTCCACACAAATCCTTTGGGAAAATTTCAGTGGAGCGGGTGGACTTTCCTATTTCGGTGAACAGACGGGTGGACGAACTGAGGGATTTCGGTGATGGACCGATGGGGCGGGTGGACCTGTTTTGTAGGCGAACTGACGGATGGATGAACTGAGGGATTTAAGTGGGTCAACTGACGGGTGGGGAAATTATCAGAAAAAATGGGAGTAGTGCCGTATCTGGTAGGCGGGCCTTCATAGGAAACCTTCCTATCGGATCCAGCCTAGATTTCCCGGTATTCATGTAAGATTTGTTTATTAAAATTATTATTAGTGGTTAGGAGTGAGGAAAGAAGAAGAAAAGGAAAGGCAACGATAGAAAAAGTGTGTTTTCGTTGGTTACAAATGAATAAAAGTTATGCGGGCCCGTACAGAGCATGGTTGTGCCCTTCAATGGAGCGACATGAATGAACGGAATATATATTGCCCATCAAAATTGGTACAGGGGGACCTAGATAGGGTATACAGAAGAAACTGAAACGACACAATGAAATATTAACTGATTTCACGACGTGAAAAGTGCCAGTTTACGGTCTTTGGACCCAAACCCCGTGAACAAATTTCTCTTCCAGTATCCGTGTGTATAAATGATTTAATTCTGAAACCCTGTGAGTCTTTAAGATATCTGGAGACCCCTTACACGACTTTATGTTAACGACGGCTTTTATAGCGAAAGATGTTAGTAACATCTTTCTTCTAGTTTCGAGGCTGTGATCTGTCTTGCGGTTCTCTAATCTAGACGTAATCTTGCGAAGATTTTTAAAACTATTGCTCTTCGAAAGACCTTGCTTAAATCTTCATTTTAACCTTTTTTAACGTTTACAAATTTATCTCGAGTTAGAACTACTTGTTTTATTTTGGGAAATTTTTATGCTGGTGTTCTAAGTTACAATCTAGTTATTTTATAATGGAAAATTATGTTTTTAAAAAACCCATTGATATTTTAAAAAATAAACGGGAGACATTTTTTCAGCTTTTTTTTTACCATAAAGCACACTTTTTCTGATGCGTTGCGTTGATTGCTCGTTGACTGTATTTTGGTTGAAGATTAAGGTAGACATTCATTTAGGGTAGTGTAACCTTTTAAAATGAACTGAATGTAGAATTTGCGAGAGTGTACCTTGTAAAAGGTACACTGTAAAAAGGTCAACACTGTAAATAGTTTCTACGAGTAAGGATTAAAGTTAACTGCAGTATTCGCTACTGGGATTAATCATATCTGTACTGAGATAATATTATACCGAATTAGAGATAAGATCATCTTTTTAGAGATAAGATTAATCCCAGTAGCAAATTCTGCAAGATTTTTTTTACAGTTATAGCTACTGGTCAGTTGTAGAGCTATTATTTCTGTTTATTATATTTTTTCTTCTCATCAGCTTTGGCGGTAAATCGACGAAATGAAATGAAACTCTCACAACCTAACAATAATGTAAGAAAGTCGTATAGACCGTGCGATCTGTTAGCAGAACTTTAAACTTCTTCGTTCTTGCCTAAATCGCAGTCACAGGGTAGGCGAGACGTGACTGAACTGAAGCGTATTTGTATCTGATAGTAGGCTAATACTGTATATGACTACGTCCAAACACGCCAGTAATACTCAGGAAGAATGAGAAAACGTCCCACTAACGACTCAAACACAACAACTCAAATCCTGCATCAAACAATCCCAGCGTCCTTCGGGAGCAGCTGTGATACCCGAGGTAAAACCGCATCTGGCTCTTCAGCTAGGTACCCGGCGATTCAACATCGGCAACGAGTGTTAGTCATCAAGAGTATTAATTGGCCATATTCCGGTTCAGCGCTCCCAAGCGGACTAGTTTCTGTTAATCCCCCCATGCCTCACCGTCATTATTTGGATCATACATGGCAAAATAGATCCACAGGTTAGTAATTGGAAAACCTGTCATCTGTATCCCAGGTATTGGAGGTTTTGCATATGTTTCAGTAGCTACACAAGTGTTGGTTAAGACATAGTAAAAAGTCGAATCCATGGTCACTTTCACTTTCTGCTGCTAAAACAATGTAAAACCTCAGTTACCTGGGACACAAATGACAGGTTTTCCACTCACTAACCTGTGGATCTATTTTGCCATGTCTGATCCAAGTAATGACGGTGAGGCATGGGGGGATTAACAGAAACTAGTCCGCTTGGAAGCGCTGAACAGGAATATGGCCAATTGTGGTGCACCGGGGGTCGCAGTTTCGTCTGTCTCTACCACTCTGGTGGACACGGACGGGCGAGATATACACGCAGCCCACGTTAAGCGCCAGTTTTCCTGCTTCAGAAAAAAAAAACTATTCGCCTGATTTTGAGGACGTTGCGTACCATTGGCCATGGCGTTCAGTTCATTGAGTAACAAAGAAGATAGCAAACTTACACTCTATGCCATCTTCCGGTCACTGGGTTGAAATACCCAGTTTTCAGGGGTGGTAAGCCCGCAGCTTTCCTCTGGTGATTCCTTCCAAGTTCATGCTGGGTCTTGTGAGAATCGGACGTAAATGAGATCTGACATATCTTGCAAAATAATTCATGGGTGTTGGCATCAACGGCTTTCTGAAAAAAGACATTACTAGAGATATAAAGGAATGAGATACAGACCGAGAGAGTGACGAGCCAGAATGAAACGACTGAACGACTTCTAACTATCAACATCAAGACGTTCTTCAAAGAAGACACGACGGTGTATAACTACAGCGGTAATGATGATGTGATAGCAGATATAAAGAAGCGGCAAGGACCGGGTGAGTGACGAACCGGATCAAAACGGCTGGATAACTTTCAGCTATCAACTTCAAGGACGTTTTAGGAATACAAAATGACGATGATCGTTTGCAGTGGTGACGACAGTAACGAGCCATTTGACAAGCAGAATAGACTAAATGATCTTCCGGGTCTATATCCCCCTTTGCTACACCTCTTCCATACGAGATCCATATTAAAATAGAAAAACGAGATTTTCGGGGTTTTTTCTTGATCAGCTAGTTACCCCTCGAAGATGACGTGTGAGGTATAAATACAGTTTCGGAAATTTCCGAAAACATTTATAATCACAGATTTGTGAACACGCACATTTTATATGTCGTTATTTTACTTTATCTGCCTGTCGTTCAGTCCACATCGTTCTTCTGGTTTTTAGTTTACATGTCGTCTTAATTTAGTTTTTGTGTTTTTTTCGCTGAGGACGGTTTGCCGGAAGTGCATCCGAAAAATCCGAAATTATATTCATCAGAAATTATATCAAATTATATTCATAATTAGGAAGGTTGTCCCTACAATTACATGCTAAAGACGATGGTGAAAACTATTTTCTCGACGGACAAGTATTTCGCCCGGAATCCGGCCCAAACCGGAAAGTTTGTTGAAAGTAAAAGTTTTATTTGAAGTTGATTAGATGTTTGATTTAGGGGTAGGAAGACATGCTGAAGACGATGGTGAAAATTATTTTCTCGACGGACAAGTATTTCGCCCGGAATCCGGCCCAAACCGGAAAGTTTGTCAAAATAAAAAGTTTTATTTGGAGTTGATTAGATGTTCGATTTAGGGCAAGAAGACATGCTGAACACTTATGTGAAAACAATTTTCTACCCGGCCATGGTTCGTCCAAAATCCGGCCAAAACCGGAAATCTGTTGGAAGTCAAAGTTTTATTTCTAGTTGATTAGATAAGCGATTTAGGGGTAAGAAGAGATGCTGAGTCCCTGTATGACAATCATATTTTACCCGGACATATAGTTCGACCGGAATCCGGATGGAATCGAAAAATGTGTTATAATCTAAATTTCTATTTGAAGTTGATTAGATGTTCATTACTGGGGAAAGAAGATACCCTGATTTCGTCTTTGAGCTTTCTTTTTTCGCCGGACAAGTAGTTCTGGAGTTCGTCCGGAACCGGGAAATTGGCAGAAGTGGCAGGAAGTTTTTGTCAAAACAGATATGACTTATAGGGGTAAACACGCATGCTGAATACAAATCTGAACTTGATTTTCTCAGGTGATTAGCTATTTGGCCTTAATCTGATTCTGAATTTTAATTGTAAAAATGTTCAAGGAGTCTGGCGAAGACTGGATCTGGCTAAGACAAGACCCAGTTGTCTGGATCAGATAGTGAATTTTTGGGATCCCATCGAAACCTTTGGTCTTGTTGTCTTGGAGCCTGCATGTGCAAACCTCCAGAAACGAAAATTCCTATTTTGAAAACGTCACGCTTAGGAGAAGAAAACTCTCCGTGGCCATGTCTGTAAATGCATTCTCCATGGTGTGTTCAAGTATGGCTTCATTGTGCAGGTGTTCTTTAAATCATTTGTGCCATGTTTTGTGAAGTTTAATTCTTAACAAGTGAAGACACGTTTAATTTTTTGACCATTAATCTAGTATTACATATTTATATTTTTTATGTTTCAAATGCCGTTTAATTTTGTTACAAGTTATGTATTCTTACAAGTTTTAAAATGAATTATATCTAATTACAACGGATACGTCAGCTATGATAAAGTCAGCTTGGGCTCAAAGAATATTTTTTTTTTCTTTTTTTTTAATTATAGGCTATATATAAATTATATTTGGTTTTGGTTGACAGTCCTATGTTCTCATGTTGTGAAACAGATATTCAGGAATAAATACGATGACTGATTGATTGACTGAAAAAAAAACTGTGACATTCCAGCGCCTACGAAAGTGAGTAATTTTTTCCGTTTCAACGAAAATTGAAGAAAACAAGAGTGTGCTTTAAATGACCGCATTGTACTGCCAAACCAGAAGCAGATTTCACCATTTCCGTTTTTAAGTAAGGCAGATTTCATAATTTTGTATTCACTTGAAAACGGAAAAAGGGAAAAGCCGAGAGAAAAAGAAAGCCTACGTCGTATCATCAAAAAACAACAAGACCAAAGGTGTAGATGGGATCCCAAAAATCTAAGATTTGATCCAGACAATTGGGTCTTGTCTTCGCCAGGCTAATCATCAGAGAAAACCGAGCCTGCTTTACTACTGCCAAATTTGCGGTTTCGCCCGAATTCCGAGCGAACTACTAGTACAGCAAAAAAAAGAAAATTCAGAAACGAAACCGGCGTATCTCCTTATCCCTATAAAAAACATCTAATCAACTTTAAATAAAACTTTGACTTAAAAAAATGCGGGTACAACCGGATTCCGCAGTAATTATATGTCCGGGTAAAAAATGATCATCATATACAGACTCAGCATCTCGTCTTACCCCCAAATCTATCATCTAATCAACTTCAGATAAAGCTTTTGCTTTTAACATATTTCCAGTTTAGGCCGGATTACAGGCGAACTAGTTGTCCGGCGTGAAAATGGTTTTCACCATCGGGTTCAGCATATCTTCTTACCCCTAAATCAAACATTTAATCAACTTCAAATGAAACTGTTACTTCGAACCAACTTTCCGGTTTTGGCCTGATTCCGGTCTGTCCGGCGTCTAGCATGTCTTGTACCCATAAATCAAACATTTAATCAACTTCAAATGAAACTGTTACTTCGAACCAACTTTCCGGTTTTGGTCGGATTCCGGACGAACTGCGTGTCCGGCGAGAAAGCGCTGTCAAATATTCAAATACGGACTCAGCATATGGTTTACCCTATCGCCTACGTCGTATTTCCTTCCTTCCTTACTTCTGCCCAACTTCTGGTTTCGGCCGGATTCAGGACAAACTACTTGTCTGACAAAAAATAAAGCTCATAAACGAATTCAGCATGCCTACTTAACCCTACATCCAACCTCTAATCTACTTCAGATTAAACTTTTCCTTTTAACAAAATTTCCGGGATTAGCCGGATTCCGAGCGATCTATATATCCGATGAGAAAATGATTGTCATATGCGAACTCAGTATGTCTTCTTACCCAAAAATCGAACATCTTATTAAATTTAAATGAAACTTTGACTTGTTAACAAATTCTCCGGTTTTGGCCGGATTCCGGCAGAACTAAATGTTCGGCGAGAAAATAAATTTCACATTCGGACTCAGCACGTCTCCTTGCCCCTGAATCAAACCTCTAATCAACTTCATATTAAACTTTTACTTTTCAAAAATTTTCGGGTTTTCGCCAGATTCCGGGTGAACTATTTGTCCGGCGAGAAAATAAAGTTCATATTCGAATTCAGCATGTCTCCTTACCACTAAATCAACTATCTCAATAGCTTTCAAAAAAATTTGTTTGCCCCTTAATTAGAAACCCCTCCCCCACCCTCAAATATAGGGCTACAGAGCCCATCTTCGAATTTGACCAGTACTTTGACCCAAATAATCTTCCTATTAAGTTTCATCAAAATATCTCAATCCCTTCGAGAGTTATCTTTTGCGATGTCATATGTATCCCTCCACTTACGTTGTGTGATCCCAAAAATGACAAGAGTACATTTAGTGACCGGACAAGAGTTAATTTCAGATGTATGCAATCAAAATTTCCATCATACAGCGAACAGTTTAGGGAAGGTCCGAAACCTCGACAAGTTTGAAAGTAGACCGATGTCTAGTTTGGTTTGAAATATGTATCACAAATGTGTTACAGGCTTTACTGTAAATAAACTTACTTATAATGAAAACTTAATGGTCATTTTTATCAGTATAATCATAGTTGCCAAGGTAAGTGAATGAAGAAATAGAAACTAAGGTCACCGTGCCTCTGCGTAACGAATTCCTTAACCACCATCTCCAGGCACCGACACATAGAGCGTGTTCCATCCTACGTACCGCAGTTACTACACATGACGTCACGATTCTGGCTTTTTGCCCAAGGGCTGGAAAGATTTTTCTATTTTCCAGCAGGATCTCACGCCAGGGGCGAATCCGACCAATCACGTTACAGAGATGCGTGGTTACTACTCTTACTACGCTCCCGAGTATGGTAAGAACATAGTAACTATTAGTTACTATTCCGACAAGGTTGGAACGGTCAGCGTAGTAACTTTCGGTGAGGTTGGAACGGAAATAGTAACTAATAGGTACTATTTGTAGAAGGGTGGAACACGCTCATAATTTCCAAAGTGGTATTCAAGATTTTCTTTGAGAATTGGGAGGGAGTCCCGACAAGACCAAATTCACAGTTAGTCTAGGCAATCTGATTATCGTCAAGGACATCGTTTTCATTCTGTGAAATCGCGAATCTCCGAAAATCAATGGCGTTGCTATAAGCCGTGCTGCACAAAAAGTTCAAAAGAGTTTAAGAACTAGCGGCTTAGCAAGTTTGCCTGACAGCCAATTCGGTACAGTTGTTGGTCCTAATATTTCAAATCAAACAGAGCAACCGTAAGTATGAAATATCTTTCCTGTTATTCGGTAATGGCGGAGCAATGGACTAAAGTATTTTCACTGTATTCGTCAGCCCTGTTTAAGTGAATAGCTGATTTTTAAAGCACACCTCTCACTAGAAATGATCTAGTCACTATGGAATGGCTTGGAAGTTTTGTTTTCCGAAAATAGGCTACCATGACTTGCCATATGAAATTAGCGACTGTCTTGTTAACACTTGTTGATTCTACCCAGCCTTCCCCTTCTCCGACACGGTGGCTGGACGAAAAATATTTGAAAACTGGAGGCGCCGTTGTTAAAAAGTGAGGAAACAAGCAGAAGAAAAGAAGTCAAAACAGAAGATATACCTCATGGCCCACCACATTTTCCAAACCGAAAAACAATAATTTAAAGCTTCCCATGTATCAAACTTATCAAATGTATAAACTTATGTGTTGCGAGACTGGCAAAATTCGACTCAGCCGAAAAAGCGCTAAAAAGTCATGGGTACAAAACGAAACAATGGCAAAAGGCGGGAATTTCAGAAGCGTCATAAGGGATCTAGGGATAATATTAAAGGCTGAACAAGCCAGAGGTGAGGTGATCATAAATAGGCTTTGGTCTCTAAGCCCTCTTCGATGAACCTTTCGGTTGGACCCATTCTGCTAATTTCATTTTTAGTCACGCTTTAAGCATATGTTGCAGTAGATGTAGTTTATATTCGAATATTGTACAGGTGAATATTTGACACTTTTAGTCATGCTTTAAGCATATGTTGAAGCATATATAAGCATATGTAAAGGTGACTCGTGTAAAGGTGACATCGGTTAAAGATACATCTACTTGAGGGTAGTTGGTGAATGGAGGTTTGGAAGATGAGAGAGGACAAATTGACAAATTTATTAATTACTTTTTAGTTTAGTTTAGTGAAGGTGACAAATTTATTTATTAATTTTTAGTTTACTTTAGTGAAGGTTTGATTAAAATATGGTAGTAAATGTGTACTGGTTGCGTTTTTCAAGCATGTGTTTGTAAGCATGTCTTTGTTTGTAACCGGTCGTCAAGACGGAATGAATTTTTTTTTAGTCAAGTTGTTGAATCCTGAAAAAGTTGTTGAATCCTGACTACTGACTACTTTGAGATCCACGGACAACACGCACCACTGGTATTTCTGACAGCTGAGCAATTAAGTGAGATTTCAAAGTAGTCAGTAGACAGGATTCAACAACTTTTTTTTCCGAGCAATTAAGTGGGAGCCTGAAAAGGCAAACAGAAAAAAAAATCGCCGTTGGGTTAGATGAAACTGAAACAGGAGTTTCAAAATCTTGGAAATGAGAGTGAAGCAGTAATTAAGAGCCTAGTCATACTGGGCTTAAAACGCGGCCTACTTGACAAACGACTCGAAGTCCCTAGGGGACGTGTGCTTTGACGGGGTTCGTGGCAGCTTGTGGATAATGAGCAGACTGCATTTAGGGGTCAATTAGGGTTCCTGTAACATTATTATACACACTGTTTTGCTCTAATTGATCTCCTGAGTTTAAAACGACAACATTCAGAATTAGATGTATCTTGTTCTTTTTCTTTTTTCTACTTTTGCAACCCAAAACGTCAGGAAATGAGCCCAGTGTGACTAGGCTCTAAGGTAAGGCGGTAAGGTATAAGGTAATATAGAGTCCTCTGCGAAAGCAATCTCACCACAACTCGATACCCGGGCCAGAGCTTTTTAAGCACCTCGCGAAGCTCTAAACTTGAAGCTTCACTTTATAAGGATTCGGACTTCGTTGTCGCTGTGAAGGTGGGTTCAACAGTAATCTTATCTGTATACATGCCCACGGATTACCGTGATGATTTATCTGAGCAAAAGTTCAGCGCCGCATGCAGTAAGCTCTCGGCCTGTGTGTATGATTGCCGTTCCCTAGGACTGTAGTGCGTCATTGCAGGAGATATCAACTGTGACTTAACTAGTTAAAGTGCCCAGGCGCAATTGTTCCTACCAGCTTGTGAAGGGTTGCAAGTTGTCCCCATTGATAACCCCTATACATATGTGCACAATTCAGGTACCACATCATCGCTTGACTTTATACTAAGATCCAGCAATGTCGAGCTGAACGCGCTCACACACGTCGATGTCGGCATCTGTGTGTCTGACCACTTCCCTATTTTGAACAGTTTTAAAGTGCAGTCATCGCCTTCTGTAATTACCCGGCAGTCTTTGTGGTCAACCCATTCTCAGTGGGGGAAAATCGATATGGTACAATACGGTCTGGCTCTCGATGACATTCTAAGCAAGATAAAAGTCCCTTTTCATCTTCTACAGCGAAGCTGCAACTACTCGCAAAAAGAGAAACAATTGCAGTTAAATGGTTACTGTAGTGAGATATCTCATGCCATGCTTGTGGCGGAGCGTGCTGCAGTACCAACTCGTCGTGTACGCATAGGCTGTGAGGTCCCTAAGTGCTGCGATAATGTGGCACTCGGTGAATCCTGTCGAAGGGCCAAATTCTGGTATCGGCTGTGGAACGACTGTGGCAGACCGCGAAGTGGCTCGGTTAATGATATCCGTCTTCTCACAAAACGTCAGTTTGCGAAAAACCTTGCAAAGCATAAGAGTGACCTAATAAAGGCAATCAGTGAAGAGATTGGTAGTAATCCGGCAGCCGCTTGGAAATATCTAAAGAGTTTTGGTCGCGACAGTTCAGTCAAGAGTCAAGTCCCAGTAGAAGATGAATGGGTATCTCATTTCAGTAGTGAATTTGCACCGTCAGATGTCGTTCTTGAAAAAGAATATAAACAAGTGCTTGACCAGTGTTTAAAGCTACCGAATGTTTCACCTGGTTTTGTAGTCTCGGTTTCCAAAATAATACGCGGCAGAACGAAGCTTAAGAAGAAACAGCCTAGAGGCCTTGACGGTCTGTGTGGTATGGACCTAGTGCACGCGACTAGCAATCTACTGAGTCATTTAGAGCTACTATTTCAGTGCATATTTAATGTTGGTTTGGTACCTGATATGTTCGGAATGTGAACGCCGGTAGTGAAGAAAGGTAAAGACCCCAGCCAATGTATGTCATATCAACCCATAACGGTAGCTCCGGTTCTATGCAAATTAATGGAACTTATTGTAATCGATGAAATAAGCCTTGTTTGTAGTACCCCAGATTCACAGTTTGAATTTAAAAAAGGGCTGAGTCGCGAACACGTCCATTGCGTCCTTGCTAATTTATTGCTTGAAGCTGATGGAATTGGTGAGATTTGAGTCCTTGCTGGTCATGATGTACGACGGGCTTTCGATTCAGGCATACACCCCCAGTTATTACTTTCAGCGGCGAAAAGAGGCCTTGATCCTTCTGTTGTATTATTTTTTTTTGATATGTACAAAAAGCTTCCAGTGCGTATTAAAGTTCCCTGTCCTGGTGGTGTATCTCTGTCGGATAAAATTATACCAGTGTATAAGGGTATTCGCCAAGGCGCGATATCGTCTCTACCGTTATTCAATAATAGTTTCCTCGAGGCTCAAAGCCCGGTAAAGATGAGTTGTATTTTTCGCGGTATTGATGTTTCGTTGCTAAATTATGCGGATGACATTTTGAATTTGAGCAGATCTCTCTCTCGTATTGAAGAAAATTATTGTATTTTGAGTAATGAGTATTCCCGTGTCGTCCTTGCGTCCAACCCTGCTAATAGTGAAGTGCTTGTTTTTAATGGAAAATCGTCATCACGGTCGGTTAGGTTTGAGAACCAGAAAATATGCCCGTCCGAGGTACTTCTTTATCTAGGTCTGCCGATTGCTTGAGATTTAAAATCGACACGTGCGGGTCTGATTTCCGATCTATCTACGAAATTTGTAAAATTTAACCGGTTGATTCGAGGACGCCTTTATACCGCTTTGGTTATCCCGCACATTCTTGCTCTGTCGCCTTTTAAGATACTTTTCACACTGAAGGAAAAGAAAGCAACTAGAGTTGTTTATTTCAAGTTTGCGAAGTTTTTGCTACGAGTACCTCTTTGGACGAGAAATACTTCACTAATTGTTAAATACGGTGTTCTTGATCCCACGGATGTCATCAACATCCGTAGAGAAAAGTTTCTACAGTCCCTGGATCCCCAGCACAGCCTGTACCAGGCATTTCTAAAGTAGGCTAGTTGTGCTAGTTCTTTGTTGATTGGTTAGTTTAGTGTGATTGGTTTTTCCTTTTTTTTTCTTCTTCTTTTTTCTTCCCTTCTTATCCTCCATTTGTCACATTTTGTGTTTAGAATGGGTTAATAAAATCATTCATTCATTCATAAGAAACAGATGTTATGCAACGCAAAAGAAACCCCGCACAGCAGACGTAACGCACCCGACCACGTCCAGTCACTTTACCAGTCGATGCTGGACAGGTTTTAGCTGACTGCCTCTATCCAGATTAAATAACCGTTTCCAACTCTACGTTATCTGACTAATTAGGCTGTAGAGGGAAACAGTCAAAGGTCTGGCTTGAGATGATATTTTTTCGAGCTCTAATGCGAGTCATGTCGTCAAACAAAATAAAGGTGTCAGGAACGAGTCCTGTTAATAGCCCTGAAAATTGATTTAGAGGCCATCGAGTGGAAAGATACAATAGGGAATCATGTCATGCTGGTTAAAGTAATATCTGGCAAAGAGACATAAGTTGCGTTTTATTGGATGTAGTTTCGGCGTAGTTTCGCTTAAAAGCCGTTTTATTTGTAAGTTCCATGTGCTGTAGTTTCGAACCTGAAGCTACGGAGCTCAAACAACAAATTTACCTCGCAGACGTAGTTTGACTTTTCAGAAACAAGATCTCGAAATAAAACGCAAGTTAGACAAACAAGAGCCGAACTAAGAATTTTGACGAAACAGAAGTGAATCCAAGAAAACGCAACTATGCTATGATAATGACGGTATGGGAACCAGGGTCTTGGTGATACTGAGAGCCCCTGCCTATTTATCTTTAAAGCACAACTCGCACTGTTTACCGTTTATGTTCCAAACACTATTTGAATAATGTAAAACTAGGCCCTGCATTTAAAAATTATCCAAGACTTTGGCTGTTTTCAGCCTTTTTCCAAACCATTGATTATAGCAAAAACTCTGCAAACTTCCCGATGAAAAATTTGTAGCCTGCGTAATAGTATGGTAGTAGTACGAAAACGTTGCATGTAATACTATGTAATAGCAAAAAATACTATAATTTAATGTGCCCCAAACAAAATATTTTGAAACAGCTAATGTGATAGTCGATTATGGGGTAAGAAGACATGCTGAGCACGATGTTGAAAACAATTTTGTCATCGGATGAGTAGTTCGCCCGGAATCAGGCCAAAACCGGAAAGTTTGTTAAAAGTAATAGTTTTATTTGAAGTTGATTAGATGTTCGATTTAGGGCTAGGAAGACATGGTGAAGACGATTGTGAAAACATTTTCTCGACGAACAAGTAGTTCGCCCGGAATCCGGCCGAAACAGGAAAGTTTGTTAAAATTAAAAGTTTTATTTCGAGTTGATTAGATGTTCGATTTTCTACCCGGACATGTAGTTCGCCCGGAATCCGGCGAAAACCGGAAAGTTGGTTAAAACTAAAAGTTTAATTTGAAGTTGATTAAATGTTTGATTTATGGGTAAAAAGACATGCCAAACACGATGGTGAAAATCATTTTCTCGCCGGACAACTAGTTCGCCCGGAATCCGGCCAAAAATCGGAAATTTTTTAAAAGAAAAAGTTCGATTAGATGACAGATTAAGGGGTAAGAAGAGAGGCTGAGTCGGTATATGACAATGGTTTTATACCCGGACATATAACTATTCCGGAATCCGGTTGTAACCGGACTTTTTTTTAGTCAAACTTTTATTCAAAGTTGATTAGATGTTCTTTATAGGGATAACAAGATACGCTGGTTTTGTTTCTGTATTTTTTTTCGCTGGACTAGTAGTTCGCTCGGAAATTGGCAGGAAGTTTCGGTCAGTATCGTCAAAATAGAAATGGCTTATAGAGGTATATCTGAAATTGGTTTTCTCTGATGATTAGCCTGTCCAAGACTGGATCTGGCGAAGACAAGACTCGATTGTCTGAATCAAATATTTGATTTTTGGGATCCCATCGACACCTTTGGTCTTGTTATACTAGTACGAAAGGACCTTATAAAATTTTACCACCTTGGCAGATAAATGCATTAGATTGAGGATCTAATTATAGGATTTTTCTAGTTGGTAGGTTTTATCCTATTGTTTACTTATCAATTTTAATTCAAGTGGTAGTAGTTTTACTTTCAGTAGCCTTTTTAACCCTATTAGAGCTCAAGATTCTCTAATGCCTTTCATTTTAACCTCGTAACACTCAGTCCCTAAGAGCAAGCCCATCTATCCAGCAATGCCATCTGAAGGACTGACGTGACCTCACTTATTTTTCATTCGACGATGGTTTTTTTTATCCTTTCCCATCTATACATCAGTCTGTTCTCAGAGGCTGAGAAATAACTTTGCAAAGGGACTCCTAACTCTTCTGTGCTTTGGAAATTAGGAATTCTCCAGCAGCACGTAGTAAAAAAGCAAGACATCTTTTATTCGGTAAAAAAGGTTCTTCAGAAAAATTAATGGTTGACGCTAAAGGTAGTAATAAATACAAAATAAAACTTAGAGATACGTGCATGCAAAGCACTATGACAGATTTTATCGTGTCTCTCTTGACGAGAGGTTTTTTGCTATAAAAAGGGAGTGACACCGATATGTCCTAGTAACAAAAGCACAAGGGCAGATTAGCCTTTACATCTTCTATGAGAACTATTGAGTGTTTACAATAGTTTTGCATGTGTCGTATAAAAAGGATTATTTATAGTGTTAATTTTAAAAAAATCAGGGGTAATAAAAAGTACCAACAAAGAGCCTAGTTCAGATGCACATATTCCAAGGAGCTAAACAAGTTAACATTGGACTAAAACTGTGGTGACAAACTGACGTCATCCTTCGTCATTATTTCTCCTAGCATAGTACTACTGGCACAGTGCCAATGGGCTAACCATTGGTTTTATTAGTTTGTGCCCATTTGGGTTAATATGTATATAAAAGACGGATGTGGCTAATTTATGTGGTGTTGTAGCCTAATACATTCTTTATTTTTGTTTGTGTGTTTGTTGTAGTGTTGCTTTATGGTTCCTGGCCGGAATAAGTCTTGAACTGAAATGAATTAACCTCCCGTGATGACCGCATTTCACATATAAAAAAATCCGATGAGTACATAACTGCTTTGAGCCACCAACCCCTGAAAGCTTGCTCCTTGAGTACAGTAGTGACACTAAAGAATTGCATCCATTAGCCTAATGAGTTTTCTGAAAATGGAAAGCAAATGCCGTTTTAGCAATAGACGTGGACAAACAAAGAGAGCACCGAGAAGGACTTGATCCCGATGAAAAATTTGTAGTCTGAGTAGTTATATGATAGTTGTACGAGAAAGTTGCATCTGGTGATAAGTAATAGTTAAGAGTACTATCATTGAATGTGCCTCAGACTGGGCCAATCTTAAGATAAGCTAAGATTTATTCCACTAAAAGCACAGAGGCCAAGGGAAAAAATAAACACAAACAAACATCAAAAACAAAAACCAAATAAATGATAACTATTTTTCATATTCCTTTACAGGAACCTTTCTCTGTGGTTCATCGAAACAAAAAGGAATCTTCCCAGTTTTTCAATATCACCAAATAATTTACTTCCCATTACTATTACCAACCAATCCTCTACCCAATAACTAACACCAAAATTTTCCCACGAAGATCTGAAAGCTTAGGGCATACGTACATTAAGTGAAAAATATTTTCATCCAATTGTCCGCACATTGGGCAAAAGTAAGGACCAGACAACACTCTTACCTTACCCAAACATCTTCTACGCATTCCAAAAGGTCACCCCGTAACTCATTAACAAACTCAAATGATCTGCCGGAATCCCCACCTTAAAATATATTTCCTCCCACAATGTCTCTTTGGCCCTCGTGTACAACCACAATGAACCAGATGCAGCCACCCCACACTGCCACAATTGTATTTCCTGGTCGTGTAACCTTACCTCCACCTCCTTAGCAACACTCGCACCATTTCCTGCTCTAGGCCCTTTTCCAGCCCCTTTCTCGGCATCGCTATTATTTTATCCCAAAACCGGATCATACTAACAAGACCCTACCTAAATCTCCTCTTATTACTAATGTGTTGATCTTAATTTAAATCCTCTTGTTCACTAACGTAACTGACACATGTAAAAGTTTGATTTTAATCAGATATTTAACATAACCCTATTCACTGAGAAAAGCAAAAAAAGTAATTTCAATTTTTAAAATTTTTTATTTTCAACATTCACAACTAAATAAATAAACAAGAGCTGAAAGCTCATATGGCACTTGCAAGAATAAGCAAAATGTTGGCGGGATTTTTTTGTTTGGGAGTTTTGTACAGAGTCGAATATTATTTTATTATACACTAGTAAGTAAAAAGTACTGTAAAAGGCATTTCTAGAACTCCTCTTCTTCGTTGGGCGGTTCTTGTTTTGTACAGAGTTGAATATTATTTTATTATACACTAGTAAGTAAAAAGTACTGTATTTTTTAGCATTTACTGCATTTCTAGAACTCCTCTTCTTCGTTGGGCGGTTCAATGGTCTTCAATATGGTTTCGACATTTATATCAAGTACGTTTCTTCTTAGAATTGTTGCTGCGTAATTTCCCGTTTTAAAGGCGCAAGAAATGCATCTGTAAGCAAAACTCTTGAGGCAAAAATGATAGCCGGTTCTTAGGTATCATTGATATATACAGTTTGGTCAAAAATTAGCACCCTTGTGGCACAAATGATCATGGGTTGAGATGTATCGTTTGATAAAAACTACTTTTCGACCTTGCGGTGAAGATGCGAACTTTAAGGGAGCTAGAACCTCATTTGTAAGCAAAACCCTTGAGGCAAAAATGGTAATGGGTTCATGGGCATCATGAAAATGCATATTTTGCTTAAAAGTATTTTTCCTAATTTGCGTTCATGATTGGTACTTTAAGGAATGGTCGGATTTGGAAAGTGGCAAATTCTAAGCCAATATTGTCGAATTTCTAATATTCCAGCCAAGTTTCATCGTCCTAGCACATTTGGAAGTACCTTTACTCGCGATCACCGGAATTCCGGACTCCCCCTTAAACTCCCCCCACAGTAGCCCGAGCCGATCCGGTTCTGTAAATGATTTATCCGGAGAATCTGCTAGTTATTCCCACAAAGTTCCATCCCGATCTCTCCAGTCTAAGCCGGTCGCATATTCCACTCCCCCCAGTTGTTGTCGGATCCGGTCCAGACATGAAAAAGATCACCAAAGACATGTCCTCTGTTCAATTACAAAATTTCACTCAAATCCTATCACCCGTTCCAAAGTTACGCATGACTCATATTCCGGATTCCCCCTTCCTCTACCCCCCTCCCCCCACGACTGTCGGATCGTGTAAATTTTTATTTACAAGTCAGTTTGATAGGGTCCCTGATACACCTCCCAAGTTTCGTCATGAAAATCCCCAGAACTGGAATTCCAGGAAACAACCCTCCACCCCCTCCATCCCAAGTGTCCGGATCCAGTCCAAATGTGTAAAACGATTTAACTGGAGCAGATCCCCTCCATTCTAATCGTTTCTCGAGATTTCCGCCCCCCCCCCAACTCCTCCATAGCTGTCGAATCCAGTTCGGACTTCAAATGGAACATCAGAGATATGTCATTTATTCAGGCATTAAGTTTCATTTCAATTCGATCACCCGTTCGAAAGTTACACACCACTCAATTATCCGGATTCCCCTACCGTCCACTTCCCCAAGATGGTTGGATTGGGAAACTGATTACCTCCAGGTTTGTTTGGTCGGGTCCCTGATACGCCTGCGAAGTTTCATCATCCTAGCACTCCCTAATCTATATCAACCCCTACTAAGGCCCAACAACATATTTTGAGAACCCCTTCGACCTTCGGTTGAACTATCTCTCTCCGAACGAATTCATGCAAAGAATCCACGAGCAGAGCTATACTAGTGTGATGAAAGAATGACTCATCCATGTGCAGAGCTATCCTAGTGCGAAGAAAGGGATAGGGGTTTGACGAAAACTAGATAAAGCATTTTGGGTGTCCCCCTCCAGCCCCCCCCCCCCAGTTACCGGACAGATCCGAATTTCACAATGAACATCCAAGACATTTTTTCTTGATACCTGTCAAGTTTAATGCACGCCCGATTATCCATTCCAAAGTTATGAATGTCACTAATTTCCGAATTCCCCATTTTGCCACTCCCCCATTGATGGTCGGATCGGGGAAGTAATTATTTCCAAGTTAATCCGGTTGGGTCCCTGATATGCGTGCCAAGTTTTTTCATCCTAGGTCATGTGGAAGTGCCCAAACTAGCAAAATGTGGACAGACCGACAGACAGACAGACATTACGATCGCTATATGGCACTTGAGTAAGATCAAGTGCCATAAAAATAAAAAAAAACCTATGAGGGTTTGCATTCGCGCGAAAGTCCACATAACTACTCACCTATATAAAGAAAAAAAAATCCAATCTCTCTCACTCATCAATACTCAACTCCCCCCTCCTCCCATTCTTCCTCCACATCTCACCTTACCCCCTGCCCACCCTTACCTCCCTAGACCACCCTTCCTCCCCTAACCACCCTACCACCCATGATAAAAATTCAACATTTTTTGAAATTCTTTTTAAACTGAGGTACGTGTTCCGCCGCCCTAATCCTCACTGGTAGCTCATTCCATACAGATGGACCCAGGTGTTTCATTGAAAATGAAGACCGGGTACCATGACGTAAATTCACAACTATATCGTCGCTATGCATTGTTCCATAATCATGCAAGTCACTATGTGTTCGGTTAAAACTCTTAAAGACATAATTTACTTAAATCAGATCAATAATCAGACTTAAAAACTTGTACTAATATGACTTTCCTTTATAACTCATAATATAAGCTCTAGTTTATAAGTAATCCAATGTCAGTACCTATACACATCCACCAAGGTCACGATCAAGTACCTTCAAATGAATACAAGGACATCGGTTATTCGCACGCGACCATAAAACTGGCTAGTTTTCTATGTCAAGTTTCTCAACGTAATGAGCAAGTTCATCCTCGCTAGTTCATAAAAGTTCGCGCTCGCTAGATGTGCCTGAAGCATTCGACAGGAACGATCCTATGCCAAGGAGACCGTTAGGAACAGTTTGTACATGTAACAAGTGACTATAGGATCTGAAGTTAGCCAGAGGCTAAGACTTCTACTCTGAGAGCTCAACCACTCCATTTCCGCAAACTTTGATCGGATCCTGCCTGGATCCATAAATGGCTTTCCAAGTAGTTATCCTAACCTCAAAACCCCACTCTGATCCGTGATGCTATTAATTATTATTATAACTACCAATTATTGTGATTAAGTTACTGACTCATTCTCATTCAACATGGAATATTCAAGAGCCGTCCCGTGCTTGTAAGGTACCAAATAAACTCTAGGTTGGCAATCCGCGACAAGCCATACCGGATGATAAGACGCCCCTGCAGTCAGTGGCACACACTTAATTCAAGCACACGAAATTAAATCCAGTCCCCACAAAACATGGAAGGTACCAAAGGAGTTTTGTACCAAGTTCTGTCGAATTGTAGCCAGTAAACATAGTCATTATTTTCGTTGAATTGTTAGTTTTCTTATGACCCTTTTAGTACGATTTATTTTGTTTTATATATGTATTTTAGTGAAATTACCTTTGACGTAATGATTAAAAATTGACTTTGATTGAATTTGGTAAAAAAAAATTAAATCATTTCATTGGCAGTGATTGTGTTGCGAGAGCAACACTTTGGTTTTGTCCTCGTTTTTTTGGTTTTTTTTTCCTATGACTCCGATTTCATTTTATTCCTGGTAACTGGTAAGGATCTAACCTGTGCGGTTTTTACGGAAAGTGTGGACCTTAGGCCGGATTGATGAATATCATTTTGGAAAGCTTCGTATAACTCTTGCCTGGGGCCAAAAAGGGTGGTTTTTGCTTGTCCTGGAGCCAGAGCCTACGGTGTGCGAAGTGAAGTGGAGTTACATAGCCCATGTCAGAGAGGACTATCTGAAGTTGTGTAGCGAACCTTTCGTTTCATCAAACCATGTTTCTGCTTTCAAGTGGAAAGCTCCGTTCTAGCACGCAAGCAGGCAGGCACCAGTTTCAAATTGAAGATCGACTAAAATCTATAAGTGTTAAATATATGCGGCAGTTACCCGGCCCCAGAGCCAACATATCTTCTTTGAGTGATAAATAGAAAAATCTACAGAAACAAAAAAGTGGCTTTTTCCAATGGGTCCGAAAGTCTGCCATCTATTGTTTCTATCCATGTTTGTGCGCGAACTCAGATGAGTTTATCATTCTTTTTTTGCACTTGGGTTTGCGGTAGAGAAATGGTATCACACTTGCCTCTTATACTTTAAAAGTTCTCTCATTGCTAAAGACATTAGAGCTTATCCTGTGCTCCTTTCTAAGCGGTGACGTTAGAAAGTTGGCCTACGGCAAAAAAGTCAACTTTTGAACTAAGACAGGTAGATTTTTTTGTTCGACGGTAATCGATAGCCGCTGATGAGCTGATCAAAGTAAATGTCAATCATTTTTTGGTACAAAAATTCCTTCATGAGATACACCAGATTGAAAATTTCAAAGGTTTGACAACTTCAGTAGTAAGGTGCACACTGAAACCAGAAATAGGCGATACCAGTTGTGAGACATGTAGTGGTCTTGTAAGAAACAGTCGACTGTTAGCTCATAATCATCTTCAGCGATGAGGGGTTTGCAGCTTTTGCTACTTGGTGTACCTGTATTTATTTTCGGCGTATTCGATGATAAGAACAATTTGGTTTATGCAAGAGACTTGTAAGTAATAATCGGCTGTTATGCTACAATCATCTTCAGCTATGAGGGGTTTGCAACTTTTCCAAGCTCGTGTACTTGCTAGTTGGTGTACCTGGTATCTGTTTTCGGCGTATTCGATGGTAAGAACAATTTGGTTCCCAATGGTAAGATATGCAAGAGACTTGTAAGTAATAATCGGCTGCTATGCTACAATCATCTTCAGCTATGAGGGGTTTGCAACTTTTCCTAGCTCGTGTACTTGCTAGTTGGTGTACCTGGTATTTGTTTCCGGTGTGATCGATGGTAAGAACAATTTGGTCCCCAATCATAAGACATGATAGGGACTTGTAGGTATTAATCGGCTGTTATGGTACACTCATCTTCAGCGATGAGGGGTTTGCAACTTTTGCTAGCTGGTGTATCCATTATTTTTATCCTGTGAACTTTGCTGTCTATCACGGATTTCTATAAATCTGACGGTAAGAAAGTTTGTATCGATGGTCTATCGCTGTAACCTAGGGGTACAAACGATAATCTAAAACAATGAGGTAGTTCGTAATAACTAATAGTGTCATCTGCGGCATTATAATCCTGAAAAGTTACGGATAGCTTTATAATACCAACTAAATTATATAAGATATTGTTCCAAGTTTTCATCCGTCACGATGTCTACGATTGAAAAGGATAAAGTTCAACTGACTGCAAAGTCAATTTAGTCCCATTTTCCGATATTCTTTGTTGCTGTTAGGGAAATCGATAGCCCTTGATGAGCTGATAAAAGTATATGTCATCTATTTTTTGTTACAAAAATCCTTCATGAGATAAACCAGTTTGAAAGTTTCAAGGGGTTGGCAACTTCAGTAGTAAGGTACACACTGAAACCAAAAATAGGCGATACCTGTTTGTTGAAATTTTTCCAAGTTTTCACCGGTCACGATGTCTACGATTGAAAAGAGTAAAGTTCAACTGACTGCAAAGTCAATTTAGTCCCATCTTCCGATATTCTTTTGTTGTTGTTTTTTCAACGCTGAAGAATAGCTTTTGATCGTCTGATTATTCTTTTTAAAACATACAGTTTTAAAAGCTTAAATAAGTTGACAACTTCAGCATTTAACCGACAGCGAAGGAACACTTTAGTCGGCGAAGCCGAACAAAGGTTGCCGCAACACTTCACGTTGCCCAGGCAACGTAGGTCTAGTTTTTATTTGTTTTAGAAGTTTTTGGCAATATGTTCGCCGAATGAGTCTTTCGTGTAAATTGTGGTACATAAGTTTTGTATCGATTCATGAATTTGTTTACGAATTGTGTTGCAATTATTATTGAATTTACAAATCGTTTAGTTATGTTTGGACGTAGAAGTCAAATTCGGCGGCTGTGAAAGTTACTTTTTAGAATTAAAAATCTACTCTAATTACTCTACTCTACTTTACATAGAACTTCGGAAAATCTTGGAAATCGAACTAGGTACATTGGCCCTTCGGGTTTCTTTTTTACTGCAAATTTTGCTATTTTAATAATATAAACATTAAAGATCCATAGACGTATTTTTACTTTAATAATGCCGTTATTCCAGCTCCACAGATCGAAACCCTACAACTACAGTACTACAAGAGAGTCTACAGGCTGCATGCCACAACCAATTTGCAAGCAATAAAAGGGAACCGGACTATTTTCAGAAAATAGAGAATTAGAGACTAGGCCAAATCCTACAATTTTGGTTAAAACTTTTCCAGAAACCTGAGGAAAGACTGCTCAAATCAGCAAATAACGAGCTTCTTCTAATGGGGAAAATAAGGTCATGGCCATTCCTAGGTCATGGTCCTCCTAGATTCTGTGGAACTATCTAGTGCCTGGAACAATGGCTTAGGGCCCGAATCGGAACTACCATCTTCGTTAAAAGAAGTAATACGAATGTTAGAAGACCAAGAAATGCAGAAATGGACATGTAGCGTTAGAGAATCGGAGACACTTAGCAAATTATAAAATGGTCAAAGTTATAAAATGGAACCTTCCAAAAACTTACCTCACTCTCTGTATCCAGTTGCGAGCGAACTGTCTGACCGTACACGGGAAAAGTAAGTTTGATCAGAAAAAAGAGTTTACCCCAGTATGAACAGCCCCTGTTCCCTTTGCGGTGAGGGAGACGATGACCTAGTACACTTGGTTGAACGGTTTCGCGAGCTTTCAACTTTAAGGGAATCTTGCTGGAGGGATAGGGGATAGGGATGATATCATGAAGAGTACATCTCCAGGTGCAATTACTGCAGTATGTAGATTCGTACTGAATAGTGTTAAATTAAAAGTTGATCAGGCGAGTGCAGTTTAGTTTACGTAGTGTGATAACAGTATTTATTATGAAGTTTTATATTTAGTTGTTCTTTTATGGTACTAAGACTTTAAATACATTATGGTTATTATTATATTCTTCACGCTCTACCAGTTGTGTTATTCCTGTTTTGCAAAAAGTGAAAGAAACCTAACCCAGGCTTTTCTTTCTTCTGTTTTTACTCCAGTGTCATCACGTTGTTATGAAAAGTGGGTAATGAATCAATTATTATCATTAAGATTCTACTTTTAGGGATCCCAAAACGTAAGTGCAGGGATACCTATGACATCAAAGTTGTCCGTCTGTCCGTCTGTGCGCACTATAACTCTCAAAGGGAATGAGATATTTTGTTGAAATTTGATGTAAGGGTTAATTGGGTCGAGAGTAAGATCAAGTTCTTAGATGGGCTCTTTAGCCCTACATTTAGGGGCGGGGGAGGGTGTTTAAATTAAGGGTAAAATGAAATATTTTAAACATATAATGTGATAGTCGGTTATGGAGTAAGAAGACATGCTGAACACGATGGTGAAAACCATTTTGTCATCAGAGAAGTAGTTCGCCCGGAATCCGGCCAAAACCGGAAAGTTTGTTAAAAGTAAAAGTTTTATTTGAAGTTGATTAGATGTTCGATTTAGGGGTAAGAAGACATGCTGAAAACGATGGTGAAAACCATTTTTTTGCCGGACAAGTAGTTGGCCAGGAATCCGGCCAAACCGGAAAGTCTGTTAAAAGTAACAGTTTTATTTGAACTTGATTAGATGTTCGATTTAGGGGTAAGAAGACATGTTGAAAACTTATGTGAAAATTATTTTCTACCCGGAAAACTTGTTCGCCCGGAATCAGACCGAAACCGTAAAATTTGTTAAAAGCAAAAGTTGTATCTGAAGTCGATTAGATGACAGATTTAGGGGTAAGAAGACACGCTGAATCTGTATGTGAAAATCTTCTTCTTTTTTTTTTTACAGGGACATTCTGTTCGTTCGGAATCCGGTTGGAACCGGATTGTTTTTATAAGTTGAAGTTTTACTTGAAGTTGATTAGATGTTCTTTTACGGATAAGGAGATATGCTGAATTCGTTTCTGAACTTCTTTTTTTTTCTGGACAAGTATGGTAGTTCGTTCGCAATTGTCTTGCTCAAATATTAGATTTTTAGGTCCAATCGAAACCTTCGGTCTTGTTGTGTCTGTGGTCATGATATAGGAGATATCAGCAGATGCTTTTTCGGCGGTTTTTCGGATCTTCCTCTCAACGCTTGTTACTCATTATACTTAATGCACGAAGTTTTCAACATCAAAACAGCTTACATCCCAAGTGTGTTATCCGTTATGAAACTTCTGACAGTATAGGAGGTAAAGTATCCTCAGTCTCTTCTATCGACCACCGCTCTGCAGCACCCACCTTTCCTCCGAGGGGTAGAAGCGCTTTTCCCCACAGATCCGCTTCAGCGAGCTAATTTAGTATGAACGAACTTGGTGACAACATGAAGGAAGAATGGACAATGAGACCCTTCGAGAATGACTGTGACCAGTGAATATTCATCAACGGCCTAGCTGAGAAAACGGCGTAAGTTGTCCGGAGTAGTTGTTGCGTGAGTGACACTACTACAGAACACGGAAAGGAGGAAGTTGTAAAAGACAAGCAAACTTGCTGATGGGACGTCATCCGCTAATGCATTGTTCAAATAGAAGTAAGGAGTATACAGTTTCGGCTTATACTCGGGCGTTCTGCTGATGCTGCAGAATGGTGACGTATCTTGATCCTACGTTTATGCAGGGCCAATTAGATCGCTTGGCTGGGTTCTGCCAGCAAGCCGAGCCAGGAAATTTCTGCTTTGTTGGAAGCTGAACTAACAGCTTTTCTTCGAAAAAAAACACTTTTTATTCCGTTACAACTACATTTTGTCAGTTGGAAGAACACTGCCCTCTATAACGTTAATTTAATAGTTTCACGACATAATGCCTATGCACCATAGTACTTTTGGGTTTTCCGTGTAAACATATATCCCTACGTCTGGTGGACTGGTCTCGAGACGCCTATTCCGCGGGCTCGTGGCTTATGAAACAGGAATCAAGCTCTGTTCCTCTCAAACCCACAACCAAGTAAACGTCTCGGTTGCAAATTTAAATTAACATAGACACTCCAGTCAACGTCATCAACAGGATGAAACGGCGAAACACATGCTCTTTTAATGTTCAGCGAACATCTTAGTGACTCAATCACTCGAGGGGCTGCTCACTTCTATTGCAAGGTGTACAGGGTCCCTACCTGCGTGCCTCCGGGCTATCTGTATCGAAAATTACCGTGTTTCAGGGTTAAAAATCCGCTGAATCCAGATCTGAACTTTATTTTCTCATCGGACAAGCAGTTCGCCCGCAATCTGTCGATGCAAAAATGTATTCTGGAGTTAAAAAGTTTGTCAACATATAGGGAAGAATATCTGCAGAGTCAATTAATGGGAATTATTTTCTTGCGCATTGGGCATTTCAAAATGTGTACGCCGTTGGGGTATTTCTGACATATAGGCTAAATAGGCAGATTTAGCCTATTCTTCTTCCTTGCATCCTTCATATCATCAACCTGTCGCTAGAAACTGGAATCTTTCCTGAAGGTCTGAAGAAAGCCAAAGTTATTCCGCTTCACAAAGGTGGTTCAAGAACAGATGTCGGGAACTGGAGGCCAATCTCCATCCTTCCTCTCTTCTCGAAAATACTTGAAAAAGTAGTTCATCGACGGCTTTACCAGTACCTAACACAACATGGTCTCTTAAGCGATTCTCAGTTTGGTTTCCGCAAAGGCCACTCAACTACACATGCAGTGCAACATCTGTGTGATTTTGTGAATCAGTGTCTTGAAAGTGGAAAGATACCTCTCACTGTTTTTATTGATTTTAAAAAGGTATTCGATACAGTTGATTTTAGTATTTTATTGAGAAGATTAGAGTTTTTAGGTGTTAAAGGGGTTTGTTTAAATTGGTTTGAGTCTTTTTTAAAAGGAAGGTCAATAAAGGTTGTAATTGATAGTGTAATTTCCGGTCCATATCTTGTGAAATGTGGTGTCCCGCAAGGTTCTGTTTTAGGTCCGCTTTTATTTTTAGTTTATGTAGATACTATGAGATTGTACCTTCTTGATTCGTGTCTTACATCTTTCGCAGATGACACGGCTATTTCTTTTTGTGGTGTTTCTGTGGATGATTTGATAAATAAAGTAAATGTAGTCTTAAATGATTTAAATGTGTTTACAAATATAAGTATGTTGGAAGTCAATGTAAAAAAGACAAACTTTATGGTTTTTAGTCGAATTGGCAAACCCGTAGATCTCGGTGGGCGAATATTATTATTGGGTAAGTCTCTTGAGCAGGTTGATTTGGTGAGGTACCTAGGTTTTTACTTGGATTGTAACATGTCTTGGAAACGTCACAGCGATCTTGTGGCATCAAAAGTTGCAAGAGGCCTTGGAATCATACGTCAGCTGAAGCACTTCGTACCGGCTCGGGTGATGTTACTTCTTTATCATGCGATTATTAGCCCCTATATATCTTACGGTTGTGTGTTATGGGCTAGCAATTTTATTAGTAATTTAAGCGTGTACAGATTTTACAGAATAAGGCAGTCCGTTTGATAGGTGGCTACGTTAAAGAGACTAATAATACAGTAGCATGTTTTAGGAAGTTAAAGGTGATGGATGTGGGCCAAGTTCGTGACTACCAGGCAGCCATTTTTACTTACCAGTGTGTGCATGAAGCGTGTCCGTCTGTGCTTTTAGATTTTTATAGACATAATAATGATGTGCATGATTACTTCACAAGGAATGCTACTAACCTGGTGACGGAGTATAGGAGTGGTAGACGAACTGGCTTTTAAATTAAACACTTGGGCCAGGCGGTATGGAATTCACTCCCAGATAGTGTTAAGGCGGCTGAACACCAACAATTGTTTAAAAAAAGAGTAAAAAAGTTTTTGTTGGAGGGGTGAGGAGTCCGATTCAGAGAATGAAGGTATAAGTTATCATTTCTTTTTTTTATCACCTTTATTTATTTATTTTTCCTTTTCTTCTCTTTTTTCTTCTTCTTTTTTCTTTTGTGTGGTATATGGAAAAAATGACTAATTTGTGTTTAAATGAAATTAAGTTATTGTTTAAGTTAAGTTAAAGTAGTTTGTGGTAGCCGGCCAGTGCCAGTGCATTTATGTCTTCTCATGGGCGGTTACCTATCATGATGGGTTATTATGTAATTTAGCAATAAAATAATCTAATCTAATCTAATCTATATTTGTTTAGTCTGTGATATATTGCATAATTTGTTCAACGCACACAGTTGTCGAAATTCAATGTTGTCTTATATCATTCGATAGAGCAGATGTAGTTCTTCAATAACATGATTTTTAAGCTCATTAAAAATGTCAGTTCAAAATTTCCTGTATTTCTCAAATAATGGCTTTACATAAGGTAACAAACTGCAGAGAAGGAAGGAAGGAAGGTTTAAGGTAATGTTTTAGGTAACGAATTTTTATTTCCTTAAAGAATTAAACGCATATAATTTCCGAGAAATCTGAGCTGAAATCTCATAATTTGATAGAGCAGATCGAACTATTCCATAACATCATATCTCATACAAAAATATTTGCTCTCTATTTACTGTATTTTCCAAATGGTAGATATGGTAAAAACTGAAAAGAAATATTAGGAGCTCAGAATATGTTTTAATGTAACAAACTTTTTATATCCTTAAACAAGAGCTACGAGCTCATATGGCACTTGTACGAGTAGGCTGTACAGGAAAGTAGATGAAAACGTCACAAAATACACCCGCCATCCAAAAAGACGGTTCGGAAATAGAAATAGGATATTTAGTTTCACTCATTTCTGAGCAGTTCCGGCATCGTCTCGATTGCAAATGCACATGACTGTTCAAACTTTCATCCCAATAAATCCATTTGTTTGATCCCTAGACGTGCTACACGAATTCCGGTACTCACTCTATTTCCACCTACCGTGGCCGAATCTGGTTCGGAATAAAAAAAAAATCGACCACCTAAAGCATCTTCGTTTATACCATCTACCAAGTTTCACTCGAATCTGAGCATTTTTGGAAAGTTCCGGTACCCCCCCCCCCTTCCCACCAACGTTGTCGGAGCCGGTTCGGGCCCAATCTCTTAATTCCCTCATCAAGTTTGACTGAAATTGGAGCATAGACTATCTGCAAGTTTCCAGTACCCCCCCCCCCCCCCTACCTTGGCCGAATCCGGCCCAGACGCCAAATAACAAATCTAGGCCGCATAAACTCGGCACTGTCGAATTGCATCTCATTCGGTCCATCCGTTTGGTTTTTGTGCATGTCAAAAGTCCCCCCACCCCCAATTCCCCTAATCGTGGTCGCATATGGTTCGAACGCATGTTTTACATGTCGAGGCCATCGATTCGTATCACCCATGAAGTTTCACTCGAATCAGACCACTCGTTCGCAATTTATAGAAGTCCATATTTCTCTTCTCTTGCTCCCCCAAAAATGCTCGGATCTAGGAACGGAAGTTTCCGGGGGTATGTTGTGTCAGGTTTTTAAGTCAAGATAATTCGGGTCGCTAATATGCCTGCAAAGTTTCGTTGTCGTTTTACATCTGGAACTATTCTAACTCACGACTACCGGAATTCCAGGAAACCCCCTCCAACTCCCCCCACAGAGCCCCGAAACCATCTGGCTCCGTCAATTTCATCTAGGCCTAATGCTTGTTCCATCCATTAAGTTTCGTCCCAATCCCTCTACTTTTAGAGTTTCTTGAGTTTTCCGCCCCCCCCCCCCCATCCCCACAGGTATCGGACCCGACTCGGACGTGACACTGAACGTCCGAGGCGATAGCTCACCAGACAAGTTTCATTCAAATCCGATCACCCGTTCAAAAGTTATGCACGCCACTAGATTCCGGACTCCCCATCCACCGACTCCCCCCATGATGGTCGGGTCGGGGAAACGGCTGTTCTCAAGTAAATCTGTTCGGATCCCTGACATACCTGCCAAGTTTCATCGCCCTAGGACATCAGGAAATATGCGGAACTCGCGGGATCGCTAGAAATCCGGACCCCCACCCCAACTCCCCCACAGTGCCCTGATCCGGTCCGGTTATGTCAGTGACGTGTCGAGGACCTGTGCTTGTTTTTCCCACCAAGTTTCATCCCGATCCCTCCACTTTAAGAGTTTCTCAAAATTTCCGGTTCCCTCCTCCAACTCCTCCCAGTGTCATCGGATCCGGTCCGGTTACGTCAATGACGTGTCTAGGACCTGTGCTTGTTTTTCCCACCAAGTTTCATCCCGATCCCTCCACTTTAAGCGTTTCTCAAAATTTCCGGTTACCTCCTCCAACTCCCCCCAGTGTCATCGGATCCGGCCCGGATTTAAAGTAAGGTGTCTGAGACACAAGGTCATCCTAAATATCAATTTTCATCAAGATCCGATCACCCGTTCAAAAGTTATGCACGCCACTAGATTCCGGACTCCCCATCCACCCACTCCCCCCACGATGGTCGGGTCGGGGAAAGGCTGTTCTCAAGTCAATCTGTTCGGATCCTTGACATACCTGCCAAGTTTCATCGCCCTAGGACACCAGGAAGTATGCCGAACTCGCGGGATCGCTAGAAATCCGGACCCCCATCCCAACTCCCCCACAGTGCCCTGATCCGGTCCGGTTATGTCAATGACGTGTCTAGGACCTGTGCTTGTTTTTCCCACCAAGTTTCATCCCGATCCCTCCGCTTTAAGCGTTTCTCAAAATTTCCGGTTCCCTCCTCCAACTCCCCCCAGTGTCATCGGATCCGGCCCGGATTTAAAGTGAGGTGTCTGAGACACGAGGTCATCCTAAATATCAATTTTCATCAAGATCCGATCACCCGTTCGCAAGCTAAAAATACCTCAAATTTTGGCTTCACCCTCCCTCCACTCCCCCCCCCCAGATGGTCGAATCGGGGAATTGATGATTTCCTATTTAAGCTGGTCGGGTCCCAGACATGCCTGTCAATTTCCATCGTCCCAGCACATCAGGAAGCACGGAACTCGCGGGATCACTACAAATTCGGACTTCTCCCCCCCCCCAACTCCCCCAAAGTGAGCGGATCCGTTCCGGTTATATCAGTCACGTATCTAGGACTTTTGCTTGTACTTTCCACCAAGTTTCATTCGGATCCCTCCACTCTAAGTGTTTTCCAAGATTTCCGGTTTCCCCCTATAACTCCCCCCAGTGTCACCGGATCCGGTCTGGATTTAAAATGGAGAGTCTGAGACATGAAGTCCTTCCATGTATTAAGTTTCGTTAAGATCCGATCACCCGTTCGTAAGCTAAAAATATCTCATTTTTCCTATTTTTTCCGGATTCCCCCTCCCTCCACTCCCCTCCAGATGGTCGGATCGAGGAAGCGACAATTTCTAATTTAATCTGGTCCAGTTCCTGATATGCTTGCCAAGTTTCATCGTCCTAGCTTATCTGGAAGTGCCCGAACTAGCAAAACCGGGACCGACAGACCGACAGACCGACAGACCGACTGACGGACAGAAATAACAATCGCTATATGGCACTTGAGTAAGCTCAAGTGCCATAAAAACTAAACCCCATCATACATTTCCGAGCGATTTGAGTTGAAATTCAGTTTTCTATTTTTACTTCTGAGGGTCTACGATTCTTGTGTGGTGTAACTTTAAAAATAACCTCTATTGAGAAGAATTCTTTTTTTTTTTTTTGTATTCAAAGGATTTCTTAACTGTAAATTATCCGGATATGAAGTGATTATAGGCTTTAAATTGGTTTTAAAATACAATAAGAAAAATGGTTAGCTGGACAAAAAACGTGTCTCTTAAAATAGCTGAAAAACTGTTTTATTGTTTGGAACAAACAAAAATAAACCAATTTTGAATCTGTAGCTGGGTTTCGATGGTTTCGTGGCTTCACTCGGCTTAAGGTTTCATTTTCAGTTCAGTTTTTATTCACTAAAAAAGACAACAGATCCAACATTAAATAAATAAATATATGACAGCTAAATTATTTCAGGATTTCAAACGGAAAAAAATCAGTTCGGATGCTCATCTGTCAGGGAAGACGACTTACTCATTCAGGAAAAATCTTTCTGGGATCCCCAAACGTCAGTGACGATACACCTATGACTGAAAAGTTTACACGTCAGTCTGACTGTCCGTAAGACTGTTAGCACAATAATTATCGAAGTGTCTGATATATTTGTTCTAACTTGTTGCGAGTATCAATTCGGGCCCCGTAGCTCAAGCTAATGTCTCAGTCATTTTAAGGTTAAATAAACATATTGAATCCACAGCAGAATTTTGTTTTATCACCGGACAAGTAGGTCACCCGGAATCTAGCAAAACAAGATCAAAGGTTACGATGGGATCCAAAAATTCAATATTTGATCCAGACGGGTCTTGTCTTCGCCAGATCCAGTCTTCGCCCGACTCCTTGAACATTTTTACTATTAAGTTCAGAAACAGATTAAAGCCAAATAGCTAATCACCTGAGAAAATCAAGTTGCGGTAAGGATTCGGCATGTGTGTTTACCCCTATAATTCATATCTGTTTTGACGAAAACTTCCTGCCTTACTTCTGCCAATTTCTCGGTTTCGGCCGAATTCTGGAACTACTTGTCCGGCGAAAAAAGAAAGCTAATAAACGAACTAAGCGTATCTTCTTTCCCCTCTTTCGAATATCCAATCCACTTTAAATCAAAATTTAACTTATAAGAAATTTCACGGTTCCAGCCGGATTCCGGGCGAACTATATGTCCGGGTAAACAATGATTATCATACATGGATTCAGCATCTCTTCTTACTCCTAAACCGGATATCTCATCAACTACAAATAAAACGAACTTTTAACAATTTTCCGGTTTTGGCCGAATTCCGTGCAAACTATTTGTCCGGGTAAAAAGAAATTGCCTGTTTGAAAATATTTTGTTTGTTCCTTTATTTGAACCCCCACCCCTAAATGTAGGGCTACAGAGCCCATCTTTGAACTCGACCTTCCCCTGCCGCAAAGGATCATCCCACTAAGTTTCATCAAAATAAGTGATTCCCTTCGAGAGTAATCGTGGTCACAGACAGACGAACAGACGGACAACTTTTGCGATTTCACAGGTATCCCTCCACTTACGTTTTGGGATCCCAAAAAGGGAAACGTGGTCGAAGTGAATTAGAGTGAATGGTGATTTGATTGTCGATATACTAGTAAGCATGCATCATGAATCCATATATGAAAGTTATTGTCTTACCGGACAACTAAACTGGCAGTAATCCGGCAAAAACAGGAAATATGAAACATCCATATAATGGCAAGAACATATGCTGAATCCATATTTGAAACCTACTAAACTGCAAACTTTTTCTTGATTGCAGGTTTGTTTCCTTCCCCGAAGTTGAACCAGAGGATTGACAGCCTGACGAGGACCCTTGCCAAGAAAGGCCGAAATATCGCTGATGAAGAATCATAGCTGACGTATCCGTTATAAACATAGTTTGAATAAATGTTTCAAAGTCAGCTTGGGCTCAAAGAATATTTACTTATCTAACTGTCCGTGACCGAAGAGAAGCGGCATATAATACTAATGGTGATATCAGAAAGTTGGGCTTACGGCAAAAAAGTCAACTTTTGAACTAATCCAGACTAATTTTTATTTTTTTTTGTTACATGGGAATCGATAGATCTCGATGAGCTGATCAAGGTATATGTCATCCGGGTTTTTGTAGAAAAATTCCTTCATGAGATATCCTACAACACTTTGAAAGTTTGGAAGGGTTGACAACGCTTCATTAGTAAAGTGCACGTGGAAACCAAAAATAGGCCGATCCCAATTGTGAGACGTGTAGGGGACTTGTTAGGAACAATCGGCTGTTAGACCATACTCGTCTTCGGCGATGAGGGGTTAGCAACTTCTGCTAGTTTGTGTACCTATTATTTTTTTTTCAGGTGTATTTGATGGTAAGAACAATTTGGTTCCCAATCGAAAGACAAGGAGTCTAGCAAGTAATAATCGGCTGTTAGGCTATAGGAAACTTGGAAAATTATCTTATATAGTCTAGTTGGTCTTGTGAAGCTATCCGTAACTTTTCAGTATCAAAATACCGTAGATGACACTCAATGAATTTTTAGGAAACTACCTCATTGTTTTACATTATCATTTGTACCCGTTCCGTAAACAACTAATTCCGTTGCGTGGGTTACAGTGATAGACGATCGAAACGAACTTTCTTACCCTCAGATTTATAAAGATCGAATACATTACGCTCAATTTTCAAAAATGTCTGGCCCTTCATGAACCCCCTCTACCAACCGGTTCTTAATTACAAGTCCCAAAAATCAAATATTTGATCCAGGCAATTGGGTCTTGTCTTCGCCAAACTCCTTGAACATTTTTTCTACTAAAAATCAGAAACAGATTAGCTGAGAAAACTAAGTTCAGATACGGATTCAGCATGTGTGTTTACCCCTAAAACTCATATCTATTTTGACTAAACAGATCGAAACTTACTGCCTTACTTCTGCCAGTTTTCCGGTTTAGGTGGAATTCCGGAACTACTTGTCCGGCCAAAAATAAAGCTGAAAAACGATCTCAGCGTATCTCGTTACCACTATCTCGAACATCTTATCAACTTCAAATAAAAATGTAACTTATAACAAATTTTCGGGTTTCATCCGGATTAAGGGCGAACTACCTGGCCAGGTAGAAAATGACTTACACATAAGTGTTCAGTCTTACCCTTAAAACGAATATAATCAACATAAAATAAAACTTTTACTTTTAACAGACTTTTCGGTTTTAGCCGGATTCCGGGCGAACTAAATGTCCGGGGAAAATGGTTTTCATAATCTGTTCAGAATGTCTTCTTACCCTTCGTCGACTATCTCATTAGTTTTAAAAATGTTTTGTTTGACCCTTAATTTGAACCCCCATCCCTAAATGTAGGGCTTTAAAGCCCATCTACGAACTCGACCTTTCCCTTGACCCAAAGAATCCCCACACCAGCTTTTATCAAAATATCGCATTCCCTTCGAGAGTTATCGTTCTCACAGACGGACGGTCAGACGGACAACTTACTTTTGCGATGTCATAGGTATCCCTCCAATTGCGGGTTAGGATCCCAGAAAGAAGAAAATCAACAAGAAAAGTAAAGTACGAATCAAACTGCTTTGCAATGCTCAAATGAAACAAGAGCTACGAGCTCATATGCCGCTTGTTACGAGTAGGCACGGCTGCTTTATGTCAATGATGTATCTAGTGTTTGCTAGGTGTCTTCCCACCAAGTTTCATCTCGATCCCTCCACTCATAGCGTTTTCTAATATTTCCGGTTGCCCCCTCCAGCTCCACCCAAAAGTCACCGGATCCGGTCCGGATTTTAAGTGGGTCGTCTGAGGCATGAGGTCTTTCTAAATATCAAGTTTCATCGAGATCCGGTCACCCGTTCAAAAGTTATAAATACCTCAAGATTCTGGATTCCCCCTCCCTCCACTCCCCCGACAGTGCCCGAATCGGCTCGGTCATGTCAATGATGTATCTAGTGTTTGCTAGGTGTCTTCCCACCAAGTTTCATCTCGATCCCTCCACTCATAGCCTTTCCCAAGATTTCCGGTTGCCCCCTCCAGCTCCCCCCTAAAGTCACCGGATCCGGTCCGGATTTTAAGTAGGTCGTCTGAGGCATGAGGCCTTTCCAAATATCAAGTTCCATCGAGATCCGATGACCCGTTCAAAAGTTATAAATACCTCAAGATTCTGGATTCCCCCTCTATCCACTCCCCCCACAGTGCCCGAATCGGCTCGGTTATGTCAATGATGTACCTAGTGTTTGCTAGGTGTCTTCCCACCAAGTTTCATCTCGATCCCTACACTCATAGCGTTTCCCAAGATTTCCGGTTGCCCCCTCCAGCTCCCCCCAAAAGTCACCGGATCCGGTCCGGATTTTAAGTGGGTCGTCTGAGGCATGAGTTCTTTCCAAATATCAAGTTCCATCGAGATCCAATCACCCGTTCAAAAGTTATAAATACCTCAAGATTCCGGATTCCCCCTCCCTCCACTCCCCCACAGTACCCGATTCGGCTCGGTTATGTCAATGATGTATCTAGTGTTTGCTAGGTGTCTTCCCACCAACTTTCATCTCGATCCCTCCACTCATAGCGTTTCCCAAGATTTCCGGTTGCCCCCTCCAGCCCCCCCCCCCCCAAAAAAAAAGTCACTGGATCCGGTCCGGATTTTAAATGGGTTGTCTGAGGCATGAGGTCTTTCCAAATATCAAGTTTCATCGAGATCCGATCACCCGTTCAAAAGTTATAAATACCTCAAGATTCCGGATTTTCCCTCCCTCCACTCCCCCCACGGTGCTCGGATGGGGGAAGTGACTATTTCCAACTTAATCATTTGGGGTCCCTGATACGCCTGCCAAGTTTTATCGTCCTAGCTTATGTGGAAGTGCCCGAACTAGCAAAACCTGGACAGACCGACAGACCGACGGACGGACAGAAATTGCGATCGCTATATGGCACTTGGCCGAAGGGCAAGTGCCATAAAAATAAAAACTACAAGATATCCAAAGTTGTAGATCGACGCAAAATAGGCCGCTTTCGGCTCTTAGTGCCATCTCTCGCGTTTTAAGAATAAATACTACAGTTTTCGTGGTCGTCCATTTTTTTTGGACTGAATTACGCTGCTGATGCAGAATTACAAGCTGCGTCTTAAAAAGAGGTCAAATTTGATGTATCCTGCACTAGAAAAAAATATTCAATATCATTAATATGCGCCGTTATTATTTTTGTAAAGATACTCTAGTCAGCATTTATTATCCATCAAAATGATCGATTGTTATAAGAAAATTAAAATATATACCTGAGCTGGTCATTAATCGCAGAAATTTGTTGAATACCAAATCACGTATCCTTAGAAAAATGCTCCAAGTAAGAGAATGAGGTCGGATAGAAAATTAGTTGTGATCAATCAACGTGTGGTCGGGGCTCGGGAACCACCCTGGGAAATAACTTACTCTTTTCCTCTCAATGATTGATCTTCCAGCTGTTGACGACACATCTATCTACTCGGTTATGCTTCTTATCCCAGGCGAGCCGACATATATTTACTCTCGATGTAACCTTTGACAACCCAGTTGTGGAAAGTCATGGAGTCCGAAGCAGCTTCACCAGGATGAGTTCGTCTTGATAACTTGGATGATTCCATACCACGATGAGCTTATTCGGAGCATGGGACTACATCATGGAGGAGCCGGGACTCAGGGATATCCGGACTGGGAGTCAGGACTCGGAGACGTTCGGGGATGCAGTCAATCTGGAGATGTCCGGACTCGGAGTCCAGGACTGGGAGTCAGGACTGGGAGTCAGGACTGGGAGTCAGGACTCGACGATGTTCAGAGTTGGAGTCAGGACTCGGAGATGTCCCTTACATCTAAGCGGAAAATTGATCGCCAGGACCATAGCCTACGTGGCAATGTACTGATGGACGCTGCGCTACACGCTATTATGCTTTCCAAGACTACAATCTGAAGAAATCACTGAACTTAAAAGCTTGTACACGAAGCTGATGAACAAGGAAGTAAATGCTGAGAATGTAGAAGGTAATTATTCATTAGAAAAAATACAGGAATTGATCAAGACTGCTCCAGTATCGGATGTCAAAGATGTGGTTCCAGTATTTTGAGATGTTTCGATGCTGCGAAACTTCATAAAAAGTTAACGATCTGGATCCAGGGAAGTCGATACTTCTGGTGAAGACGCCCTGCTCTTGATGTATGATGCCTCGAAAGGAGGAGACCTGGATGAGTTAGCAAAATAACAAAACTATCGAGTTTTTTTGTTTTCTTGTTATTTTTCAAGTTTAGGTATTAACCGGGGACTTGATTCTCAATTGAAAATCCAGGAAATGCGGATGGAAAAAGTAAGACGACTTCTTTTACCCTTTAGCAAATGACCTTCCACAAGCTCCGCGCATGCTCTTAAAAATCGTTAAGTGTTCGTGTCGACTGCAGTAGCCGCCTTAAAAAACTATTTAGTTTCTACTTCAGTGTGCAGAACCTGCAAAGGGAACAATATTTTCCATCTCTACAAAATGAACAACTACTGTGATGCAGAAAACCCAAAAGCTTAGTCGGTAGTCTAATCCATTCCAAAGGACGAAGCTGTGAACAATATTCAACATTAGTTGCAATTTTTTATTTATTTATTTATGACCCGCTTTTTGCGTAACAGCGGAGTATGAATAAAATAAAAAAGCAAAATATACATATTAAAACACTTAAACAAAACAATGTAAATAAACACGACAACATTCAACATTCACAATTTGTCTATCTCTTTTGAAAACAATTTATAAGGTGTACAAAGGGTGTTAAGCACGATTTCCAACATCGACCTTGAGAACCAGTTTGGTTTGTAATCGACTTTTCTTAATAATTTTCTTGTTTTACTAAAATTCGTAGAGATCATAAGTTGATGACTGTGAAACTTCTTCTATCCACTAGACACCCAGTTTGATTCCATTTTCGGTCTCAGCTCGGGATTCTATGTCTGGATCGTACTTTCGTTCAAGAAAATCGGACCAGTACGAAAATTTGTATTTTTTTGCAAAATAGGCTGAAAAAATTACATTAACTTTTTTTCTGGTGCTTTACACGCAAAATCGGACTTGATTTTCGGTTTCAGCTTGTCATTTTGCATTCGAACCGTACTTCAGTTCAAGAATAACGTACAACCACGAAAATCTTTTATTTTTCTTCGAAATACCTAAAAAAAAAAAGGGCCTTATAAGCCAAAAAAACGTTATTTTGCGTCGAGCCAGGCTATGCAACTTTGGAACAGGCTTTTTCTCTCTACAAGACGATGTAAAAATCATTTCTGTTGCAATTTCTTTCGGATCAAACCTCCATTAAAGCACAATGGACACTTCCGATGCTTTACTTTGTATTAAATGCTTCACAAATAAACATTTCCGACTTCCTTTCGAAGGCGCTACGAAAATCGGCCGTTTTCTTGTTATCCCTTGTCTTTACCTCTCTGACATTTCGGCGATCCAAATCTTAGGAGCTGGGATATCGTGGCATTCAAAAACTCCCAGCAATGCTTGATAGAAATTGACCAAAGTCAAGCCGCAGATGCACCTGATTTTTCTAGTGTTTCGTCAGAAGTTCCATGGTTTAAAGTGCCTATTAAAAGTTTTTCTTTGTGCAAATGTGTTATGAAGCTTGATTAACTTGCTTTATAAAATCTACCAGAATATACAGTAGGCTAAGCATATACAAAATAACATAGCTACAAAAATCATTAAAAAATAAATAACCTATTTAAATCTGAATTATACAAGCTGATTTAGGCATAAAATAAAGATCTGCTAAGTATTATAAGAAACATCACTTTTATCTTTATCCAAGCTAGTAAATTGAGCATGTACTGACCCGAAAAATTACGCTTTGAAATATCACAGGGAGGAAACTGTTGAAAAATCTGCTGATCTAGGGGGTAAGCATTGTTCCTAGGTTGTTACAGTGGTAGGTAGGGGTAGTTTGATGTGCCCACTAAACTTTAAGTCCCAATGATCGTGGAGTAGTCTCGAACAGACAGGCCTGTCACAGACTCACAAATAATCCACCTGTCGCTCTTAGGGACGATTTGAAAACAGCCTACGGTCCAAAATTCAGGGTTCGACAGGAAGGAGTAATTAGGCAAATAAATCGAGAATGGCAGATCATTTCAGCTCCTTCATAAAAACGAGGTGAGTGTCGCACCGGTTTCGAACAGTTACCCTAGGTTCACACAGAGCAAATCGCGGCGATGAACTAGATTTTTCAATCGCAGCGATAGAACATTTTTATCGCCTGGATGTTCGCACTGAATTTTCGTCAGCAACAGAATTTAAAGCGAAAAATAATTAAAAATAACCCTTAAAATAATTAAAATAGTAAAAAATAATTAATTTTCTAAAAGTGAATCATCAAAAGGGTCGTCCATGTTGCTGTTGGGTGCATAAAATCGTACTGTCGCCCGATTAAAGTTGAATTTTCCCAACATTGAAAATCGCCAGACGAAGCAACAGAAATCGCCGATTTTGGCGACGAAAATCTCTGCGATGGCCGATATCGCCTCAGTGTGAACGTCTTTGTGAACCTAGGGTTAGCGTAATATTTGTATTTCATTCATGTAAATGACCAGCATAATTTAGCATCTTCTCCTGAAGAAAGCTACTAAGTTGGTCTGTCGATAAACCATTTCGATTTCTTTGTCAGGTGTGTAACTAACTATCTGTAAAACGAATCAGATTCTTAAAATGCAGACGACTACGCGAGTTCATCGATTTTAAGTGGATACTCTACTGGCAATCACGGCCGTCCTTACCGTGCTCGACCAGCTTCGGCGTGGTCTCACTGGCTAAACATTAACAAAATGGCTGCTTACAACAAGTTGCAACGGCTTTCGGGAGCTTGGACGAACCCTTGTTTCTCATGTTCTGAGATAGCTTACAGGTAAATTACACACGGCTTCGGCTGATTTTAGCCCCTTTCCATGTCTCTTGCCTTAGATGACAATCTTGGCAAAATCTTGATAACCCGTCTACGGGCGAATAGGCTATCTGTGTACAATGATCCGGCGTATGACTGTCACGTCAAGAGAACAAACGTGGCTAGCGTGATAATCAGCGTTTTGCTTATAGCGGAGATATGATAGTTTTATGAAGTGAAGAATCTCCGGAACGAGAATGGATGGAAATACTACTCAAGTAGAATAAATTACTATAAGAAGTCCGAGGTGTCCTTTAAAATTGCCAGTGGAGGAGCCACCCATAAAGTGTCACTCAAATCTGAACAATTCCAGGAAACCCCTGCTAACACACTTTACCCCCCCCCCCCCCAGGTTGGATCCGGGTTTCCAAGTTTCAGCGTCTCGCTCCACTCGTTTAACCCTTAGGCGTGCCACACAATTTACGGGATACCTCCTCCCCCCCCCCCCCACTATCGTGGCCAAATCTGTTCGCACACATAAATGGACCAGATATTTACTCCCAATATCCCATTTCACTCGAACCGTGTTGTAAAATCCCATACACCCCCCCACCTCCCCCCATTCCAATAATCAGATCCGAGAACGAAAAATCTACAGCACTGTGCTGGTTCCTTTATATGTGTGACAAGTTTCATCGTACTAGCTTATCTGGAAGTGCCCGAACTAGCACTAGCTGGACATACAGACAGAACGACAGGGATTACAATTGCTATATGGTACTTGAAAAGAAAGCTGCAAGTGCCACATAAACCGCTACTTACTACTTCAGTTGAATCGACCAAGGGGGCTTTCACCTCCAAGTCGGAAGGGGGCTTCCTTTCTTTCCTCTTCATATAATAATAGATTGGCATCCCGGTTGTCTGGGCGTAAGCACCGAAATACATCCTGAGCTTCTTCTCGTGGACTTTTCCGTCGTAGTGAGTTTTGGCGATAAGACGGGAATTCATCTAGAAGAAATGAGAGAGTTCAGACATGTACTAGGCGGCGTGAGTCCCGGATATCGTCCTAGAACAGTGGCGAACTTGGAATTTCATTTTCAGAGGGATTTACGGCACTCTCCGTTTACGACTTAAGACGACGGGACTTATTATTTTATCTTTTTATTATATCCAGAAAAACGGTAAATTAGAGGCGTGTTGCTACTAAAAATAGTAACAAATATTAATCCTGACAACTCAGACAAAAAAATATGTCAACGAACCTAAACAAAATCTCTACAACAAGAGATACACTAGGAAGGCCTGATTTTGTCAGTTCTGATGCAAGTAAAATTTTTAACATATTTATATAGTCTGTATCTGTAATTTCATGTGTGAGACCATTCCATCGTCTCCAAGAGCGGCAATAAAATAATCTGACATGGGTGGAACTTGACTTTCTTATTATTGATGAATTGATTATTTTATTACTGAAGTAAAGCACAAAAGTGCAGCATATGGAGCATAAAGAAAAAAGAGAAAAAAAAATAAAAAGGAAGAACAACACTAGCTTAAAGGACCCATCGCACTATTTACTCTTCAACTTACAGTATTATAAAATACTTGAATACTTTAAAACTAGGCTCTGCTTTCGAACAAATACCCACGGTTATGGCTGTTTTTAAGCCTTTTCCGAGACCCGTTGACTTGTAGTGAAAACAGGGAAACAATTTACATAACCGATTCCAGACAACCATCGACAGCATGATATACATCGATGGTAGCAAAACACGGCAAGTGAGAAAATCAGCGTGGTTTTGTTAGAGGGGTTAGAATGTACCATACGAAACTGGGGTCTCCGCGTTTAGAAATATATGGAGTGATTATGGAAGTGTTGCATTAGAATTATAGGTAAGACATGTCCTTTAACCACCCCTCTTGCTTATTCTGCCTTTTATATTATCCTTGGCTCTCTTATTTATTTTTATTTTTTTTATAACCCGCTGAAAAGACAGAATAGCGGACTACAAACAATGAAAAAGAACACAAATAATTCCTTTTGGGATTATGGGCTTGTGAAATCGCCGCTTTTCGCCATCGTTTCGTTGTGTAACTCGACTTTTTAGCGCTCTTTCGGCCTGGTCGAGTCTTGACAGTCACGCACCGCAAACTTAGCCGAAAGCTTCAAGCTCCACCGAAAGCTCGGATCTCTACGCCTCAGGACAGGAAAAGCTTCAAAATATTGTTTTCATTTTAGAGACTTGGCTTTTTTCTTGACTTTCTTTTGCTTGGTTTTCCCACTTTTTAACCACTAAACGTTCAGTTTTCAAATATTTTGCGTCCAGCCGCTGCGTCGGAGAGCAGAAGGGCTGGATATAGTCGACTATAATTGTATTTGCGGAAACGGATATTTGTGAGCCATTTCATCGTGAAAAGATCATTTCTAGTAACAGTTCTGCTTTAACAAACAAACAAAATGAACGGCCTAATTCCGAAATGTCTTGTACAGGCTGTGCAGTGGATTCAGCGACTGCAGAACCTTTTCCCTTAGGATGTAATAACATCTAAAGCATCAAAAACAATATATTTAAGACAAACTGAAGCATTCCTTGAACAAAAAAGTACTCTAATAAATAAATAAATGATGATTTAATCCATAATATCTTTAAGTACATACAAATAGCTTGGGATATGTCAATACAAATACAGACACTTCAATCAATATCAATCAACTCGACACGTCAATATTAATTATCTGATAACAATAAATAAACTACATTAATAAAATAAACAAAGTCAGGTTAAAATTACATACCGTATCTCGCATAAAATTTCTAAATAAAACAATCAAGTGCGTAAATAAACTACATCAATAAATAAAAACAGTCAAAATTGCATACCGCAGCTAGGAACTGTTAAACTGTTTGATAAAGTATGGTACAAAAGACTTTAGGTAACGCTCAGATGAGTGTATTGGAGGAGGAATTAGTTGCTTAATCTGATTCATTGTGAGATTTTCGGTCATTCTTGTATTTCGGCAACTTCTTTTTTCGGAGAACTCGGGCAAAATGTCACGATGTAATTCGGACGCTAGTATTTTTGTGCCAAATCTCATGGTAAGCATATGCCTCCTTTGCCTTAACGACGTGATCTTTAAGATCTCCAAGCATTTTTCATAATCCTCATATCCCATTCCCAGTATTACTTTACATGCTCTCTTTTGGATCTGCTCAATTTTGTCATGTTGTTCTTCGGTGAGTGAGCTGTGCCAGACAGGACATGCGTACTCTGTTAGGGGTCTGATGTACATTTTGTAGCATGTCAACAATATTTGTCTGTTGAGACCAAATTTCCGCAGATTTGAAAAAGACTTGAGTTGGCCAGATGCTTTGGAGACCACTGATGCAGGAGCTTCGTATACTTGAAATATACAAAAAGTACACCGAGTGAGAATAAGCGGAATGCCTAGAGCAGTATAAAGCGGCCCAGAAACAACTGGTCAAAGTTTAACGTGTCCTGCATAACATAAAAATAAGCTTTGTGCATTTTTATGATATCAAACCGCAGAATGTTACACGATACATTTATTAGTTACGGAGAATGGTTGGTAGCCTACGGTTTTCGGTAGTTTCAACTTTAGAACTAGAGCGGGTGAGATCATTATCGGCTCTCTCCTTAACAACAATAACAAAAATAACATTTTCGAAAAAAGATGATTATCTAGTTGTTCTTGCACTATCTATATGTTCATATATCATTGCTCCTACTTGTTTTATTACTTCTGGAGAACAATGGGTAGGTTCCAACCTCCTAACAGTCAGTCGTGAATGTTGCGAGCAGACGATCCCGGCCGGATTTTCTGCCTTCCATCATAAGTTTGAAAAAACTCGACTTTTCCATACGGAAACTAATGGTGCAGAAACTGGTGACAGGACTTCCCAGTCCACGACTCCCTGATCGTCTGGCCGAAGCTGAATCGTTCAAACTCAACAAACTGATACAAAGACTGGAACGAGTGTGGTAGCATTAGTTAGTAAGTTAGGTTTCTTCTGTCGGGTTGGTCTTGGTCAAGTAAGTGTTGTTATCGGGTTCGGTCGGTACAGTCCGTCTGAAGAGTTGTGTAAGCTCAGTCAGTCCTGTGAAGTGGGTAACTTCCTGAGTGCAAGTGTCCAAAGATACATGAGGCGAAGAATTATATTTTAAGTTGGGACTGAGGGGGGCGGGGCAGAATTGAGGTGGATGGTTAGTCTTAGGGCAGACGCTTTTCCGGTAGGAGCGGGGAAATTATATTGGTAGAAATAGGGAAGGTCCTTATTTTTGTTCAATGTGGTATTGAAAGAGAGGATGCGGTACATTTGATATGTTATTGTGAGGAGTTGAAAGAATTAAGAAAGGAAGTGTTTGGTCGGGAGGCTTGGGAGGAAAGGGATTTGGTTTCAAGTATGGGAAGCAAGTTTTTTGGTGAGCTCCGAAGGCTGGGTAGATTCTTGAAGCTAGCTATGACCCACCGTGAACTATTTTTATAGAAGTTGATATTTGGTTTGTTTTGGTTTCCTGTGTTATGTTTCCCGCCATGGCCCTTTGGCTTTATTGGGAATAAATTCATTCATTCATTCATTCATCGGACCATGAACGATGTGTATATGGGTTACTCGGAGGAAGTCCGGCCAGTCATCCCTGGGTCTAGAGTTGTATCTTTTTATCCCTAAGGGCAGCCCTTTCCAACAGTGTCGAAGTTTGGTCATGAGAATTTGGCCGTTCTGGCACTTCCAGCACATGGATTACTTAACGAGAGTTATGTATGTCATACTACTCTTCCTACTGGGACTGGATATGGATCTGATTCGGATGATTTGATATGATGAGAAATATAAAATCTATGGCATTTGTTCTTAGCATCTGTCAAGTTTCACTCTAATCTCAAAACTTCTGGAAAGGGGACAGTTTCAACTTCCCCTACAAAAATCGTAACCAAAATAGACCTCAAACAGCTCATCTAGGGCCCAAGACCTTCGCGAATTCCAGCTTCGTCAATATCCCTTCATTCGTTTGCCCCCCCCCCCCACTCCTCGAGTAGGAGCAGGATCCGATCCAGACCTCATAGTAATGAGGTCCAGAGGAGAGTAATAATGCTCAGGAGCTTTGTACCATCCAAGATTCATCCCAAGACCTCAATCCGTTTGGTCCCTACAAATAATACTAAATCCCCCCCCCCCACCGTGTCTAGATACGATACAGACAAATACTTATAATTACTTCAGATGATGTTCTTCACTCTTGATCTATTCCATCCTTAGGAATTAAGATGGATGCAGTACCAGGGCGATTAAACCAAACTAGAACAACGGCGCCTTCGCAATACTTTGTTTTAATTAGACAGTCGGATTCCCCTGGATCGTGCCAGTTCTCAGTTGGTCGTTCGATCCCAGCTCGAGTAAAATTCGGCTAAGTCCAAATGTTGACAATATTATCCGTGTAACCAACTTTTTAATTAAATCCCTTTCTACCCCTAAATCTTTCGGTTTGGATACTAAATGCCTCCTCTGTTATTTTAAAACTTATATCCGTCCTCATTTAGAATATGCTTCACCGGTTTGGCATTCTTCTCTTTCTGCAGAGCTCTCTGATCGCCTGGAAAATGTCCAAAAGAGAGCCATGAGAATCATTCTGGGTGATCATAACATTACATACGAAGAGGCTCTCATTAAACTTGCCATTCCTAAATTATCTGTACGTAGAAATACTCTTTCAAACAAATTTGGAGCTAAGATTACGTGTTGTCCCCAGATGACCCATCTATTCCCCCCTCCCCTCCCGTCTTCCGTGCGTCGGTCCGAGAGGAATACTGGCAATAAGTTTTCCCCATATCCCGCTAATTCTTCTACCCGATTTTTACGTAGTTTCATTCCATCATTTATTTCTGGTAATTTCTTGTAAGTGTATTAGTTAAATTGTTTCTTGTGTGTCTGTGTATTTTGTAAATTTGTATTCCTTTTCTAGCTTTTAGCTATTCGGATTAAACTTGATTGATTGATTGAAAAAAAAAAAAAAAATACATGTCAGATCTAGAGCATATAGCTTCTACCACCCGCCTAGTTTCCCTCGAATCGGAGCGCCAGTTCGCAACTTAAGCAGGTCACAAGAACCCGGGTTCAACCCGATACGGATGATCGGAACTAGGAAAGAAGGTTTAGTTGAACATACGGTAGGGTATTTTATACGCATGCCAATTTCAATCGTCCTAGCTAAAGTGGAAGTGCCTGAATTATCAAAACCGTGACCGACTGACAGACAGACCGACATCGATCACTCTAAGTGCTTGAGCCGAAGGCTGCAATTCCCCTTAAAACTACTGTATGGGCCTGAAGGACAGCTTCGGGATCTTGGCCAGTGAACCGGACCCATATCAGTGGGAATGATTATTCCCAACCTTCTCTTCCTGCAAAACCTAACAACAGTAAACATACTCATAGATGCAGAAATCGATTTCGCCCTTCACTGCAACAAGTCAGTCAATCTCTTCCGACCATTATTATTAACTAGGTCAAACTGCATTGACTAGCCGAGGGGACGCATCTTTTCCATGACAGAAAAACCTCAAAACATAGCACAGAGATTCTGCCAAATATTTAGCTACGTTTGTTTCTAACTTTTATTTATTTTCCAGCTTTGTGCTGATTTTTTTAAGCTTGCCCAATCAGTATGCTACCAAATCGCGCCACTAGTTAATCCCAAGGTCGTGTCGAGTCCTGGTACTAGCGACTTAGAAGGGTGCACTGAAATAAGGCGTTTTTCCGCGACACGATCGTGGGCCACACACTTCTGAGTGTTGTCACGGAAACACGATTGTGTGCCACACAGTCAAGCCACATGTTGAAACTCACGGAAACGGCGTTTTGACTGTTTTTGGGGCGGTAATTTCAAATCTCTGAAGATAGAAATAAAATTCAGATAAAATCTCAACAAACAGAACTGACGACCTTCGACCTTACCATTCTGTGCAAAGACGATGCTCAGTTGATACGTCTACATGCTTCAGAAAATTTGTTAATTTAGCCACAAAATCGAAACTCCCCTCGGCAGTATGTCGAATTCGAGCAACAAAGCGAGCCACAAAAATCTTGTTGGTCGCGGAAACACAATTGTGGCCGCACAAAAGACCACGGAAACGCTCTTTTCGAGCCACAATCGACCCACAACTGTTTGTAGGAGCACGGAAAAACGCCATAGACACAATAAATGCTTGAATGCTTCCGCGTTTACTCCTCGTAAGAAAATGTCATTTTCTTCCTCTATTCACGCCCCCCCCCCCCCCCCCCGACACATTCGTCGGCGGAAAAGATACGCTTTACGTGTTCCAAATTCGTCCTCTCAACTGGGACGAGTCTCAACGATAGTTGTCCCGGTAAAATGGAAAAAAAAGTGAGAAAAACGCCAGTTCTGGCAGTTCCTTTGTTTTTCACAAGCAAACGTCCCAGCTAGCGAAAATTTAACGACACGACCGAAAAGCCCAAAGGCGAAGAGAATAATAAATATTTGGTTGAAATGGAAAGAAGTCACACTACAGGGAGTCTTTCACTAGAGAAGCTACGAGAGATAGAAAAGCGGACAAAAAATCCCTCGACAGAGTAAATACAAGGCAAACACGAAATGTCAAGCTGTTATTCGTTTAACAGAATCGACTAAGATTCGCCGTCAAATTCAGCTGAAGGCGTTTTATTTGCACGATCCCATAAAGAGGCGGTAACTCGAAAGAGTCTTTCTGCGATCGTATGTGTGGGCCGCTACGCTGTACAAAAAATCTTGCAGTACTTTGGTACTCGGATTAATCTTGTCTCTACTGAGATAATCTTTCCTCTAATTCAGATTAATCTTATCTCAGTAGAGATAAGGTTATTCCGAGTAGCAAATCCTCAAGTTAACTTTAATCCTTTCTTCGAGAAAATTTTTAGAGTGTAGTGTTTCCACGACCAACAAGCTTTTTGTGGCTCGCAAATTTGATTTTCGCAGATTTTCGATTTTGTGGCTCAAAATTTGGCTCAAAGGCACGTTCAAGTCCAAAGATAAATTATCCTGTTAACCATTTAGCCAACAAACTGGTGATCCTTGTAGTGCCATTCTGCATGCTGGAGACCTGGTAAGTGAGCCAAGAAGTACGGTTCGTTCTAGCCATGTGGCAAGGCATTCAGGTACGGTAGTCTGGAACTCTTTTCCGGACTCAATTCGAGAAACAGAAAGTGTATCGCAATTTAAAAATCGGTTAAAGATCCTTGAGGGTAGTTGGTGAGTGGAGGGTTTGGAAGACGAGACAAATTGACAAATTAAATAATTAATTTTTAGTTTATTTTAGTGAATGTTTGGTTAGTTGTATAATATGGCAGTAAATGTGTACTGGTTACGTTTTTCAAGCACGTATGTGCTTTTGTTTGTAACCGGTCGTCAGGAATCCTGAAGAATGGGAAGGTCATAAACCCAAAATGGTATATTAACTGAGATTAATTTGTTGGGTATCTGAAGATACCGCTAAAAACAAAATTCCGTTTATACGAGTTTCAACTTGTGGGTTGACCACACGTCTATTTTCCCGTGATGAGCATTCAAAAATGTTTGGACACAAACATTCCAAAGAGTATATCTTTCTTTCAAGATGTTTATCTAATTTTTTGATAACTCTGAAGAGAGAGGTGGCCAGTCTATAACTTTGTTGTTACTTTGTCGTATCTCCGTGGGTGCATATAGGCGTTTTTCCGCTGCATGTTCGTGTCTCACACATTTTTGGATGTTTGTCGAGGAAACAGAAATGTGTGCGGGACACTTCTGGATGTATCTCAAGCCCTTTGTTACTTGCGACCTAAATTGGTAAAGGAAAATCGACCTTAAAGCTTAAGTGAAAAGAGCTGAAATCCGACAGTCTACCTACGCGTCGCTTGTTAACTTAAATATGTCTGAAAACCCAATGAAAACACGTTACTTCGTTTGTCTGCTATCGACAGATAATTGATTTCACGAACGAACTTTTTCTTTTGGTTTCGTAATACCTTCGTGTGCTTGTACCTCTATGCTTTTAGCAAATAAAAAGGTAAGCCATTGCAGAAAAATAAACTAAAAATGGCACATTCTTTGCATAAGTAAGTAATTTATTTGTAACCCGCCATTTCTAACAAGACCAAAGGTTTCGATGGGATCCCAAAAATTCAATATCTGATCCAGAAAACTGGGTCTTGTCTTAGCCAGATCCAGTCATCGCCAGACTCCTTGAACATTTTTACAATTAAAATTCAGAAACAGATTAAGGCCAAATAGCTAGTCATCTGAGAAAACCAAGTTCAGATATGGATTCAGCATGTGTGTTTACCCCTATAAGTCATATCTGTTTTGACGAAAACTTCCTACCAATTCTGCCAATTTCCTGGTTTCGGCCGAACTCCAGAACTACTTGTCCGGCGAAAAAAGAAAGCTCAAAAACGAACTCAGGGTATCTTCTTTCCCCAATAATGAACATCTAATCAACTTCAAATAAAAATTTAACTTATAAAAAATTTTCCGACTCCAGCCGGATTCCGATCTAACTATATTTCCGGGTAAAATATGATAGTTCGCCCGGAATCCGGCCGAAACTGGAAAGTTTGCAAAAATTAAAAGTTTTATTTCGAGTTGACTAGATGTTTGATTTAGGGCAAGAAGACATGCTGAACACTTATGTGAAAACAATTTTCTACCCGGACATGTAGTTTGCCCGGAATCCGGCCAAAACCGGAAAATTGAAGTTAAAGTTTTATTTCTAGTTGATTTGATAACCGATTTATAGGGGTAAGAAGAGATGCTGAATCCGTGTTCGACAATCATATTTTACCCGGAAATATAGTTAGACCGGAATCCGGCTGGAGTCGGAAAATTTTTTATAAGTTAAATTTTTATTTGAAGTTGATTAGATGTTCATTATTGGGGAAAGAAGATACCCTGAGTTCGTTTTTGAGCTTTCTTTTTTCGCCGGACAAGTAGTTCTGGAGTTCGGCCGAAACCAGGAAATTGGCAGAATTGGTAGGAAGTTTTCGTCAAAACAGATATGACTTATAGGGGTAAACACACATGCTGAATCCATATCTGAACTTGGTTTTCTCAGATGACTAGCTATTTGGCCTTAATCTGTTTCTGAATTTCAATTGTAAAAATGTTCAAGGAGTCTGGCGATGACTGGATCTGGCTAAGACAAGACCCAGTTTTCTGGATCAGATATTGAATTTTTGGGATCCCATCGAAACCTTTGGTCTTGTTAGAAATGGCGGGTTACAAATAAATTACTTACTTATGCAAAGAATGTGCCATTTTTAGTTTATTTTTCTGCAATGGCTTACCTTTTTATTTGCTAAAAGCATAGAGGTACAAGCACACGAAGGTATTACGAAACCAAAAGAAAAAGTTCGTTCGTGAAATCAATTATCTGTCGATAGCAGACAAACGAAGTAACGTGTTTTCATTGGGTTTTCAGACATATTTAAGTTAACAAGCGACGCGTAGGTAGACTGTCGGATTTCAGCTCTTTTCACTTAAGCTTTAAGGTCGATTTTCCTTTACCAATTTAGGTCGCAAGTAACAAAGGGCTTGAGATACATCCAGAAGTGTCCCGCACACATTTCTGTTTCCTCGACAAACATCCAAAAATGTGTGAGACACGAACATGCAGCGGAAAAACGCCTATATGCACCCACGGAGATACGACAAAGTAACAACAAAGTTATAGACTGGCCACCTCTCTCTTCAGAGTTATCAAAAAATTAGATAAACATCTTGAAAGAAAGATATACTCTTTTATGTTATGCATCTAGCTTGCTTCGACAGTGTTGTCAGTTCAGTAACACACACGACAGCATCCAAATTTGAGTGTATACGTGTTTCGTCAGCCGAATTTTGACGAATAAAAAATAAATATAATAAATACGAATAAAATATTTTTCCTTTTGTCTGCCCTTTGGTGAGTAAATCAAAATGGCAGTTGACCAAAATACTCGCACGCTATTGGTTAATTTCTGGTCCGTTAGCGTCTAGTCCACTATTTATGGCACCATCGACGGCTCTGTTTTTGGCACTGTAACAGCAACCATTTTGTGTACTAAGTATGCATTAAGCGACGCATGGGGATGTAGGAATAAAAACCGTGTTATCCTGTAAAACTCAATCAGATAGCCGTATACAGCACTGTCAAATCAAATCAAATCTTTAATTCATTGAGAATCTTACTCACGGCGTATGCCAACTAACTGGTTCCAACGTGAACAAATACAATTCAATATATATAAACAAGAAAAAGCAAGCGTAACTGCCGAGTCAACTGCTATTTTGGTTTGCATCGAAACAACGAACAAAAATATATAAAATTAATTGCACTCAACTAAACGATCAAACATATGTTCTTAAAAACCAACATCAAATCATGTGGGTTCTTTAATGGTGGAAGAAGCTTTAGAACTAACAACTTGAATAAAGGACCTTGGGTCACATGTGTAAACAAAAATAACCAAAAAGTAAGCAGTATGTCATAAAGAATTTTAGGATCGCATCAGGCAGACTAGCAGATTGAATACAAGGCCTCGCTAATCAGCACCCACTCCATATTTACGGAACAAGATCGCTGGTGTTTTACCGGCGCAGTCGCTAACAGAGCTTTTTCATTACCCGTTCTTAGATGCAGCAAACATAATTGCGAAAAAAAACCAGGCCAAACATGAAGCTTGAGAAAAGCTTCTAAAGATTATGGTAGTTCACTGACACAAAAGCCATAAATAGTTTGGCTCTATCTTTTCTGTAGCAAAGTCGGTCTTTCTGCTCACAAAAACTTGACAGTAATAGGGATGGAGAGTCTAAAGTCTCTTGTTTCCAAGTGCTCCCGTTTCCAGAGTAACTTAAAAATTTATTGTCCATCCTTTTACAGTAACCGAACTTGCATTTCTATAAAAACCACAGCTAACTGTTGGACATACTGGGATCAAGCAAATGTTGCGTTTTTGTTCGACTTTTCACTCGCCTTTTCGACGGCTTTTTACTTTTTTTTAGTTTTCGTAAAATGGTCCAAAGCACTATTTGACAATTTCCCGTTTTGTTAAAAAGGCAAACGCCGACTTTCGCCTTTTCCCTTGGCTTTTTGCAAAAAGGCAAACTTGGTAGGGGACCAAGTTAAGCTCTCCTTTTGGCTTCTGCTTCGCGATTTTTATCAGTTTACCCTGAGTTTACCCCAAAATCCAACAAAAGATGGATTTGAATCAAAATCATTAGCAGTATTTGAAGACCATCCCGGATATTTAAGATGGACAGTTTATAGTAGAAATAAAATACAAGTAAAATTGCATTTGTCAAAACTGTGTTTTCATCCAAGAAAAGAGAGAAGTCCTTAGTAGAAACGGCGGCTTACAAAAACGCGAAAATGTTCAAAAAGGCCTGAAAAATGCGAAAACTAAAGCCGAAAAGGGAAAGGCAATAGCCGAACAAAAAAGCCTCAGCTTAAGGACCTGGCCTGTAGGATGCCAGACACTCTGGATCACACACTTTTTGCGCAGATTTTGGTAATTATTCGAAGTAATAGATACAGGCGACTGCTCATAATAGAAACGTAGAACGAGGTCATTAGTAAAATAATATTTAAGTTTTCAGCCCCTTATTAATAAAAAAAACCGACGTTGACCAAAATGCAGAAAAAAACCTTTCCTGTCATCGCCCAATCGTGCAGCAAAAACAGCGTCCGTGTCAAAAATTAAATCTCAGGACTAGTTTTTTCATTATAGTGGTATTTGAAGATAATTTACTTTAATAAGATATTTATAGTCGGTAGAAGCTTCAGTTATTTATTACAGGTTTGTTTCCTTCCCCGAAGTTGAACCAGAGGATTGACAGCCTGACGAGGACCCTTGCCAAGAAGGGCCAAAATATCGCTGATGAAGAATCGTAGCTGACGTATCCGTTGTAAACATTGTTTGAATAAATGTTTCAAAGTCACCTTGGGCTCAAAGAATATTTATCTACGAAGTACGTGAAAAGCTTGCTTGTCAGGGAACCCCGAAAGACTGGACTTCGATTCTGAATGTTGGCTTTGCAAGGCCACAGGTGCAACAACTGGTGCGAGCGCTCTTAAACCTGCAGTGTTCCCAGCAAACTATTTTTTTTTTTTTTTTTTTTTTTTTTAGTCAACGATTCATTTTCAACTTGACTAAGAAAAACATTCATTAACGAAAAACACTAGTTTCTTCAAACAATTTTTACAACGGATACGTCAGCTGCGATTCTTCATCTGCAATATTTTTGAATACAGGTTTGTTTCCAGAGGATCGACAGCCTGTGAAGGGCCCTTGCTAACAAGGGCCGAAATATCGCAGATGAAAAACCGTAGCTGACGTATCCGTTGTAAACATTGTTTGAATAAATGTTTCAAAGTCATCATGGGCTCAAAGAATATTTATCTACGAAGCACTAGTTTCTCCTTTAAAGGTGGCAACTGGCAACCATCTATAAGTAATTAATCTAGCTGATTGATTTAAGTAATTCAACCTGAACGAATCGAAAATGAAAGTTAAACTATTACTGACAAATATTCTATTACACTAAACAATTAAACCAGACAATTTTCTTCGTCAATCCTTTTTTATGATACCCCTAACCTTTCCCATATACCAACTACTACTTAATATTTGAATACCCCTAGCCATCTCTCTCCCCTCATCCCCCCCCCCCACGACCAAAGGTTTTACAGGATCCCAAAGGTGAATATCTACTGGACTTTTTCATCCAGTAAACATATAATTTTTCCGTAAACATTTTACGGTCAGATTACGACCGGGACACTAACGCTAGTATGCCAATTCTGATCGCAACGTTTACCAGGTAGCAAAACAAAGCATATTTAATTCAATTCAATTCATTTATTCCCAAAATTCTGATACAACAAAATGCACGGGGTTATAAATGCTGTGTAATCTATATAATATATGTAGAGATTGATTCGGTCCTACTTTCTTTATTCCGACAGAAATAACCCAAATGAGAGATGTATTGGAAATGTATAAGGAGTAAAAGTATTGGTTTTACAAGGATTGCGGCTAGACGACTGATCCGCTGAAAGAAGAACATATCTGAATACATCATTCACTCTTGCCTTCAAACCAAAACTCTATAGGATTTCAGAATTAAATTTCACTTTTATAAATTTCCGGGTTGCAGGATTCCAGACAAAACCCGTATCCGGAGAAAAAATAAAGTTCAGATACGGCTTCAGCATTAATTTTACTCCTAAATAGAATCTCTAATGGACTTCGGCAAACACATTTACATTTAGCACATTTGCGGTTAGGGTCGGATTCCAGGAAAACTGCTTATCCGTCCTTACCCCTATGTCGAAACTCTAATCCACCAGCCAATTGCCGGACGAACTACGAGGGCACAAAGTCAGAAAACGGATTCAGCATGCCTCCTTACTGATCCACCGAATATTTAATCGACTTCAGAAACAACTTTGAACCCCTACCAAATTTAAGGTTTTGGCCAGATTCCAGGTGAACTATCTGTCCGGCAAGAAAACAAGGTTCATTCATGGATTCAGCTAGATATGGATTCTAGCCAATTACAAGACCTGGCGAGATTCCGGATGAAATAATTGTCCAACAAGGGCACAGAGCTAAAAATCGGATTCAGCACACCTCCTTACCCCACCACCGAATCTTTAGTCGACTTCAGAAAGAATTTCGAACTTCTACCAAATTTAAAGTTTTGGCCAGATTCCGGGTGAACTATCTGTCCGGCAAGAAAACAAGGTTCATATATGATTTAAGCTAGATATGGATTCTATTCCATTAGCTAAAAAAAATATATTCTTTTTAATCCTAAATTTGACCCCCCCCCCCCTAAATATGGGGATATATTCTACCAACTTGACCTGTACTTTGCCCCAAAGAATCATGATACCTAGTTTGAACAAAATACTCAACCACCTTCGATAGTCATCGTGCTAACAGACGGACAACCTTCACGAAGCCACAGGTATCCCGTCACTTAAGTTTTGGGATCCCAAAAACAGTGTAGGATTTTAATGCCGTTCTGACTCTTAACGATCATCTAGCTCACCACAACTTTTCTTTTGGACGAGCTAATCACTTAAAAAGCAAATTTTATTACTTGACAGCTCTCAAGAACTACTTCCAAGTGAATCGTCTACTCTCGTACATGACTTTTTGAGAAGATAAAGTATTGTCGGTGCGGCCGGGTTCTTCCAAAGCTTTATTTCAATCAATCAATCAATCAATCAATCGAGTTTAATCAAAGCTTTGAACGAGTTCCACCCTCCTAATAATAGTTACTATTACCGTTCCATCCTCAAGAAAAGTTACTACGCTGACCGTTCCAACCTTCTCGGAATAGTAACTAATAGTTACTATTTGCTCACCATGCTCGGGAGCGTACTAAGTGTAGTAACTACGCACCTCTGTAACGTAATTGGTCGGATTCACCCGTGGCATGGTATCCTGCTAGAAAATAGAAAATCGTTCCAGCCTTGACGGCAAAAAGCTATAATTCGTGACAGCCTAGTAACTACGGTAAGTAGGGTGGAACACGCTCTTTATATCAGGTTGGCGAAGCTGTTAAAGTTTGACTGAGAAACCAGCTTCTTTGTGTACATACTTTACAAGTCCGTTGAATTACTTGACTCTCTTGAGGGATTTTCAGTTTATCCGCAATTGGTTCTAGAAAGGACGTTCAGATTATGGACGACCTCCCGACTCCGAGACCGGCTCCATAACTGAACCGCTAAATTTAACTCAAGACAAACAAGACCGAAGGTTTCGATGGGATCCCAAAAGTGTCATATCTGAGAATATGGACGTATTTTATTTTATTAATTTTGAGTCGTTCATGTTGTCATTACTAATTTTGCCCCAACCTTATTATTTTTTTTGTTTAGTAAAAAGTTAGCGTTCCTTCAGCTTAGACCACAACTTGGTGTTATTATTTCTTTTTGTTATCATGTGGAGAGTTTGGTATGGCGTGTGTAGGCCTAAGTATACGGAATGGAACAAGTCTTTCTTTCTTTTGTGTGCGTATTTACAGAGGAACGACTCATTTGTATTATCTACATATAGTCAGTGTTTAAAATGGGGCCGAGCTAACGAGCTCGTATCCCTGACGGCCCCCAGTGAGCAAAATATATTAATTGCGTTTTTGCAGATACCATGGTATCCAATAACACGGTCTAAAGTCATTTTTGCAGTTATGGAGGTACCTGGCCAGTTATCGTGGTATCTGATATTCAGATACCACGGTCGAACCACGGTCTGACCGTGGTAGCTGATCGTGGTATCTGGAAAGTCCTCTCAATTTCATCTAATTTTGTCAAATTGGTGAGAAAGAAGTTTAGCACTTAGTGATGTAACTGGATATCAGTTTTTCTTTTGGGATAACTTCGAAAAGTGCAACTTCGGCAATAGTCGTTTTGCAGTGCAACCGCGTGCATCACATACCACGGTAACAGCAAAAACGACTAATTGCAGATTCAGTTACCGCGGTAACAGATACCATGGTATCTGCAAAAACGCAACTATTGTTACAGAGTGTTTTTGAAATTCAAGAACCTGAACCTGATCCAGGCAATTCGATCTTGTAGATATCCGGTCTTCGCCAGACTCTTGGGAAATATTTAATATTAAAATTTAGAAAAAGATTGAGGCCAACAGTTAATCATCTGAGAAAATCAAGTTCAGATATGGATTCAGGGTGTGTGTTTACTCCTATACGTCATATTTACTTTGACGAAATTGATCAAAACTTCCAGCTTCCTACTTCTGCGAAATCTCCGGTTACTGCCGGATTTCGGGCAAACTACTTGTCCGTTAAAAAAAAATGTCAAAACAAATTCAGCCTATCTCCTTACCCCTATATCGAACCTCTAATTAACTTCAGATAAAACTTGAAGTTTTAGCGAATTTTCCAGTTTTGTCCGGACTCCGGGCGAACTATTTGTCAGGCGACAAAAATAATTTACATACACGGAATACGCATGCCTTCTTATCCATACATCGAAACATCTAATCAACTTCAGACTGAACTTTTACTTATACAAAAATGTACGGTTTCGGCCGGGTTCCGGGCAAACTATATGTCTACGTGGAAAATGATTGTCATGTATGGATTCAGCATGTCTTCTTATCCTTGAATCGAACATCTAAGCAAGTTTAAATAAAACTTTTACTTTCAACAAATTGTCCGGTTTTGGCAAGATTTCGGGCAACTACTTGTCCGGCGAGAAAAGTAATTGCCATATACGTGTTCAGCATGTCTCCTTACCCCTAGACTGAACCTAGATTAAACTTTTATTTTTCGCGAATTTTCCTTTTTTTGCCGGATTCCGGGTGAACTACGTGTCCGACGAAAACAAGATTTTCATATTCGGATTCAGTATGTCTCCTTATCCCGTAAATTGACTATCTTATTAGCTTTTAAAAATTTTATTTTTCGTCCCTTAATCTGAAACCCCTCCCCCACCCCTAAATATAGGACTACAGAGCCCATCTTCGAACTTGATCTGTACTTTGACCCAAAGAGTCCTCATACCAAATCTGAAATATCTCAACTCCTTCGAGAGTTATTGTGCTAGACGGACAACTTTTAAAAAATCACAGGTATACCTCCACTTACGTTTTGGGATCCCAAAAACGGGGCTTTTCGTTACCCAAAAACCGTCAGCAAAAATCCGATGCTTTGTTGCATACGTGGCACATCAGTCTATCTTGTATTAAAATAATTAGTTGTAAATATTCAGTTTGTAAATAAGGTTATCAGTATATTTAAATTTAATGAGGGTTGTCAGTTCAACTTCAGTAAGGGTCAATGTAAATATTAAGTAGTTTCGGGAATATGTTAAATATGGAAAATGTAAATAAATGCCCGTGCATTAGTGCAACTTGTGATTTTGATTTTAGTTAGTATCCAGACTTTGTAGCGTATAGTGAAAATAAAGTAGTGTTGGTCTGTCAAAGTTTATATGACAGTGTGCTTGTATCTATACCATTGAAACACTTAACAACCACAACGGTAAATGATTACGAAAATAAAACTTGTTGATTCCACAAGCAACAGTGGGCTTTCTCCACACGTATCCTTACAATCGGAAGTTGAACATTTCCGGAGCTTCACTTCTCCATCCATTGAAATACAAGCTTTTGTTGAAATTCAAACTCTCTGCGTCGGGGTGAACTTTCTCTTGTCGGGCCACCAGTGCATATTCTGAACGACACTAAATAGCGCCGAAAATAATCCCTTAGCAACGACAAAACAATGCATTCAAATCCAAGCTATAAAGATAAACTCAGTTTTCAGTAAAACTTAAAGCAACAATTTCACACATATGAGGAGTCTTTTCTAATTCCTTCGTCCAAATCCCTGTCTAGGCCTTACGTGATTTACGATGAAAAAAAGAATTTCGCCGCTAGTTTGTTTCACTCTGCTTCCTTTGATGTTATTAGTTTTTTTCCTTTTTGCTTCAAGAAAAAACAATTGTCACAGATTTATTTTCATTTGCTTCCCGGGATCAGCCTTAGGTCCTCCCTCCTTATTAGCCGACAATCAGGGGAAAAAAAAATAATAGGGACATTCATGATTTATCTTTTCATAATAACTAACGATACTTTCATTCCGCTCCAATAATCCACATCTTGGTGTTCCATGGGTTCGAGCATTAACCTGGAGGGGGGCGGATCAAAGGCAGCATCTGGGTGTACAGATGAATATAGGCACAGAAGAGGGATAGAGTGAGAGTCGGGAGCATCCCAAAATTACAAGATCAAATTTCCAAAAATGTAATATTTACTGAACTTCTTGATCCAGACAATCAAATCCTGTAGATTTCCGAGTCTTCGCTAGACCCCTTTAACATTTTTCTATTTATCCATAACTCACCTCTTGAATATTTGTACAAAAATAATGTCACCGTCACCGTTAGCAAAACTAAGTTCAGATATGGATTCAGCAAGGATGTTTTTCCAATATCTCATCCTAATCGACTTCAGAAAGGTCCTTTACTTTGACAAAATTCTTCGTATTTTAGCAGCATTCCCGGCGAACTGCATGCAGAGCAAAAGATCTAGTGACATCAAGAAGAGAATCTTTCAATCCAAATGTCCGGGTTTTGGTTATTTTGCCTTTTACTTTGACAAAATTCTTCGGATTTTAGCAGCATTCCCGGCGAACTGCATGCAGAGCAAAAGAGCTAGTGTCATTAGGAGGAGATTTTAATCCAAATGTCCGGGTTTTGGCTTATTTTGCCAGCTTATCTGTCAAGGAAGTAAAATTCAAAATTCAATTCAGCGTGTCTCCTTACCCCCATACATAATCCCTACTTGAATTCAGAAACAACTTTGAGCTTCAACCAAATTTCCTGCAGTTTCGGCCGAATTCCAGGTGAATAATTTGTCCGGCAAGAAGACTAAGTTCAGATAAGGATTCAGCGGGCCCCCTTGACTATCTCATTAGCTTAAGAAAATACCTTTTCCCTTAATTAGAAACCCCCTCCTCTGGGGGGGGGGGGGGTCAATCTACAACTTGGCCTGTACTTTGCCAGTCTGTCCTCATACGAAGTCCGAACACATATTTCAACCCCTTCGACTTCCCGACAGGACAGACTTCCATGAGTTCCATGACTAAACCCAAAGAATACATAAAAGAAACGTGACTCCGGCTCTTCCACTTGACCCCCAAAATACAGTAGATAAAAGTAGATGTGTTATATTAATCAATATTAAAAAAGAGTAGTATCAAAAATGTAGGAGTTATGCAACCACCAGTCCCGTTATTTTACCAGTTAATGCTTAATGAGCCCATTCATGTTCAACCTTCCCATTCAGGAATAATTTAAATGAGTAAAAAAAATATACTTTTTATCTGCTAAAATACAGAGTTTCTAATATGAACCCATAGTCTGTTTAAACTGTGCGCCGCAGGCAAAAATCCTTAAAATCATCCAGTTTTCTCCCAAAATAGCCTTCTGACACTTTTTCCAAACCAAACTGTGTTCGCAGAAACTAAAGTACTAAAATACAGAAACTTCGGTAGAAACTTTCTGTGTAAAGTATGCACAACAGGCAAAAACCTCAAAAATCAGACTGTTTTCTGCTAAAATACTGATATTTTTCAAGAAAACCAGACTGTGTACAAAATTCGCGCCGCAGTCAAAAATTTATCCTGTTTTCTGCTAAAATACAGAGATTTTTGTAGAAAAAAAAACTATATGCAGACTGTGTACAACATGGAAAAAACTGGAAAACCATCCTGTTTTCTTCTTAAATACATATATGTGGTATTGAACCAGATTGTGTTAAAGCGCCACAGGCAAAATTTCGAACATCAGCCTCTTTAATGGTAAAATTGAGAGGAAAAAAAAACATGATTGTTTTCCAAATCGCAGTGTGTCGCAGACAAAACTTTTGAATAGAAATTTCTGTTCTGCCTGGTAACGCACCCAAAAGACAAACAGAGTAGAAATAAAGAATCAAGGTCAAAAACAGCAGCAACAAAAGTAGAACAGTAGATTAGAGAATTGAAAACTAGAATGGTCCGAAACGCAGTGTTCTACTTTGAAACACAGTAGAAGTGGAAGCACAGAGTTCCTCCAGTGCCCATAGATTAAACAAAGCGTATCGTCCGACGGGCAGAGCTTACGCCTGTATGGTTAAAGGGAGTAGGGACTAGTATAGCCACCTTGTTTTTCTTTCGAAAATTGGTCGACAAATTGTATTAAATTGTTGACCAAATAGTTGTCGGATGCATTCTGCCTTTTTGACCCAGTAAATTCCGGTTGGGACTTTGAAGATAACTAAACTGATCGCATACACTTTTTGTTTATCTTTAGTATGTTCGAAAGTTGCAACAGCACGTCTCACCATATACCGACTATTTCTTTGGGTTTTGAAATTTCGAGCTAAGCTTTCAGATTTCGGACGAAATACTTGTCCGGCGAAAAATAATTTCATAACCGGATTCAGCATCTCCTCTTACCCCAGAATCGAACTTCTAATCAACTTCAGATTAAACTCTCAATTTTACACATTTTCTGTTTTTTGCCGGATTCCTGGCAAACTACTTGTCCGGCGAGAAAATAATTTTCGTATTCGGATTAAGCATGCTTCTGAGCATCCCAAAGAAGTGAAACAAGGTAATTTTTTTTTCTGCAAGCAAATTTGAAAAGACGACAAAACAGAAGAAAACAGAAGTACAAAATCCATGACGATGAACAAGAAGGACGTAAAATGTCTCAGTTTAGTTCACTTTATCATTTATTCGCATCGTTCAGGCTGTTCGTTGACAGCATGAAATGCTTCTGAGCATCCCAAAGATGTGAAACAAGGTCATTTTTTTCTCTGAAGTACAAAATCCACGACGATGAACAAGATGTACAATGTCTCAGTTTTATATAATAAGGAGTGATGAATGTCACCAAGTAGGAGATCTTCCGAGACGTGACAAAAACTTGAATGACTTCGGTTTAATCAATCTGGCAAAACAAGTTAAAAGGCTTTGTCGCCAAAATCATCAAGCACAGAAATGATAAATTCACTAGGCTACACGAAAAAATGCGGAAATCACGCAAGTGTGTGCTAAATTGTGCTTAAATTGGGAGATCCCATGAGCTCCGGTGAAACAGAACGAGCGGTGAAACACCTTCATCGTTGCTGAAGATTCCCAAAATACTGAAATTTCATTATTTTCTTCTTTTTATCTCCTTTTACCGCATCTAAACGAATGGTGTCCCATTGAACCTAACCATTATGTAACAGGGATTGACGGCAAGTTGATGATTGGCACAAAATAGAGGACTTTACTATTTCTCTTTCTGCTCTTAAACTAACAGCAGAAAAAATCTCATAAGCAGAGAACAGACTCGACATCCAGTTGCCATACTTGTAAGAAAATCAGTTCACAGCTTTTGAAGTTATAGCGAGCCAAACGTCTTTTGTCACAATCCTGGCTGGTCTCCCCTACTTTAAGAGATGGTCAGGTCTGGGAAGTCACAATTTCTAAGCCAAACATGTTAAGTCTTAACGTGCAAGCCATGTTTCATCATCCTAACACATCTGGAATTATCCTAAATCGCGATCACCGGAATTCCGGATCTCCTCCCCCCAGCTCCACCCAGAGTACTCGAATCCGGTCTGCTTATGTCACTTGTATCTAGGCTTATGCTTGTTCTTCCCATCAGATCCTGTCCACACTTGAAACGGTACATCTGAGACATTAGTTATTTCCAAATATCAAGTTTCATTAAGATCAGATCACCGGTTACAAAAATTAGCGTAACTCACGATTCCGGATTTCCCCTCTCTCCACCTCCCACGATAGTCGAATCGGAAAAACGACTTTTTATAAGTTAAACGGTCGAGTCCCTGACACGCCTGCAAAGTTATATCGTCCTAGCACATGTAATAATAATAATGTACATTATTTCCTTAATAGCTTGTATTATACACGCTAGCACTGGATCGTCATTCACACAAATAACATATAACAATTACATAAGTAGACAGTCCATCTACACGTACAACTTGAAAATATAATTTGACTTAACTTCATCTACACGTACAACTTGAAAATATAATTTGAATTAACTAGAATTAAAATATTGGGTAAAATAGGGTACAAAAGATTTCAGGTAACGATCTGCCGAGTTTATGGGTGGTCTTTCTAGTCTCTGGGAATCAGCGTCCCTCTGTCTCTGTCGCGTATTAGGCCTGCTATTTGCTGTAGTATTAAAATCAGGTAGAATTGCACGATGAGCATGTGATGCCAGACACTTGCTCCCGAACGCTATTGTCAGTAATGTAGAAGCATCTTAACTCTGGATCACCGGAATTTTGGATCCCTCCCTCCAACTTCCCCAGAGTGCCCGGATCCGGTCCGAACTTGTCAACTATGTATCAAGGGCTTATTCTTGTTCTTCCCACCAAGTTTAATCCCGATCCGTCAACTCTGAACATCTCACATTTCCGATTCCTCCCTCGAACTCAATATTCTGGAGTCCCCCCTCCTCCACCCCACCCCCCACGGTGGTCGGATCGAAGAAGTGACTATTTCCAAGTTAGTTTGGTGGGGTCCTGAATACTCGTGCCAAGTTTCACCGTCCTAGCAAATCTGGAAACTCCCTAACTCGCGACCACCAGACTGACAGACTGACGAAAAGTCATCCGTATACGGATGACCATAAAAAAAAAATCATGGGTATAGAACGAAGCAATGGCGAAAGGGGGGTGGGGTCAAAAGTGTATGATTCCATAAGGGAGCTAGGCATAATATGAAAGACACACTATTTAAGCAAGAGGTACCGCAAGATTTTGCAAAGCACGCGCACTATAGATAGCACTTGAGACTAAGGTTGCGTTCCCCCAACTTAACAATTGTTAACAATCGTTAACTTTACTTCGGGGCGGAGCTAACTGCAGTTTTAACGATCGTTAACTTTTCCAAGTTCTACAATTGTTAACTATTTTGTAACGATACTCACCGACCATCGTTGCAAAATAGTTAACAATCGTTAAGCTCTGTAATGGAAATTGTAGGTGGGCGGAGCTTAAATTTCGAAATTAGAAACGTGGAACACAAAAAGTTAACGATTGTTAACAATCATTAAGTGGCGGAACGCAACCTAAGGCTGTATGTAGCCTACCGTAAAATGGAACAACATTGCTGGGGGACAGAGAAGGAGCGGAGTTTGACTTTCCAGCGGGAATTTTATACAATAGATATCAAGCACTCCCTATTTGTGGTACATGTCTAGACAGTCTACTTTTGTGCTGCTGCACTTACAAATTAAATATGGTACTGAAAAAGCGAAAATTAAGACGAAATTGAGACAAATAATTTACAGGAATTTGTTTTTTAATTTAATAAAATCAAGTGTAAATATAGGCTACATATGCGTAAGTGACATTGAATTTGACAATCTGATGATATGTTTTCAAGTTAGCTGAGTGAAGGTGAGTGAGCTGAGTGAGACCATTCGCATTGGTCCATTGTGATGGAGAAGGCAAAAGAAGCTACACAGGTCCTTCGAAGCCCTCCAGCTGACACTCAAAGCTATCGTGAAACCCGATTGGTCTCTAAGAAACTTGGAGTCATCAAGCCGGTAAAACATCCATTCAGACTACTACACGGAGCTGAAAATCGAAGAGCAAACTGGACATATTTCACTGTCCACCATATTTTCCCAACAGAGATTCCATCTCTGGGGTTTCCGGAAAACTAAAGTCATGGGCATTGCGAAACGTTCCGGTAAAAATACTTCCTTGACCGAAAGTTTCCGTTGAAATCGATATCTCATCACCATGAACATTCTCCCAGAAGAGATCTACGTCGAAGACGAGAATATATCCTAGAGTTCATTAATCGCAAATTAAGGTCATTCTTAATTTCTCCTTAGTTCTTGTTCACTGGATTCACGCGACTAATGTTTGAAGTACGGGCCGTTTTAAAGCACAACGAAACCAAAATATTTTTTTTTTTTTTGTTTAAAGCACGACCGAAAGTTTCTTTTGAAATCGATATCCCATCACCATGTTAGATTCTTCCAGAAGAGATCTACGTCGAAGACGAGAATATATCCTAGTGTTGATTAATCGCAAATTAACGTCATTCTTATTTTCTCCTTAGTTCTTGTTCACTGGACTCACGTGACTAATGTTTTAAAGCACGACGAAACTAAAATATTTAATTTTTTTTAAAGCACGACCGAAAGTTTCTTTTGAAATCGATATCCCATCACCATGTTAGATTCTTCCAGAAGAGACCTACGTCGAAGACGAGAATATATCCTAGTGTTGATTAATCGCAAATTAACGTCATTCTTATTTTCTCCTTAGTTCTTGTTCACTGGACTCAAGTGACTAATGTTTTAAAGCACGACGAAACTAAAATATTTAAATTTTTTTAAAGCACGACCGAAAGTTTCTTTTGAAATCAATACCCCATCACCATGTAAGATTCTTCCAGAAGAGATCTACGTCGAAGACGAGAATATATCCTAGTGTTCATTAATCGCAAATTAAGGTCATTCTTAATTTCTCCTTAGTTCTTGTTCACTGGATTCACGTGACTAATGTATGAAGTACGGGCCGTTTTAAAGCACAACGATATTGTTTTTTTTTTAAACACGACCGAAAGTTTCTTTTGAAATCGATATCCCATCACCATGTAAGATTCCTCCAGAAGAGATGTACGTCGGTGACGAGAATATATCCTAGTGTTCATTAATCCCAAATTAACGTCATTTCTTATTTTTTCCTTAGTTCTTGTTCACTGGATTTACGTGACTTACGTTTGAAGTACGGGCCATTTTAAAGCACAACGAACCGAAAATATTTGTTTTTTTTTAAGCACGACCGAAAGTTTCTTTTGAAATCGATCCCATCAACATGTAAGATTCTTCCAGAAGAGATCTACATCAAAGACGAGAATATATCCTAGTGTTCATTAATCCCAAATTAACGTCATTTCTTATTTTTTCCTTAGTTCTTGTTCACTGGATTCAATTGACTCGTTTGAAGCCGCAGTTTGAAGGGCCGTTTTAAAGCACAACCAAACTAAAATATTTGTTTCTTTTAAGGCACGACCGAAAATTTCTTTGGAAATCGATATCTCATCACCATGTAAGATTCTTCCAGAAGAGATCTACGTCGAAGACGAGAATCCTAGTGTTCATTAATCGCAAATTAACGTCATTCTTATTCTCTCCTAGTTCATTTTCACTGGATTCGCGTGACTTATATTTGAAGTACGGGTAGTTTTAAAGCACAAGGAAACTAAAATAATTCGTTTTAAGTTTCTTCGATTTCCTGGGGTCATGGCAGAGGAGGTCTTCTGAGATTTCTCAGATCATCCGACGGGCACGTTGTTGAGAGGGGGGACAAAACTCGGTGGGAAGGAAATACCGAAATATTAAGATCTGCAATTTATAAATCCGGATCTATAAATTGATCCTGCTAAATGCCTGCTAAAGAAGTTGAGCGAGTCTTGGAGAATAATTCCAATATTGAAAGCGCGAACCTTATGTAAGTACGAACTACCCTTGCAAGTGGAATACGAGCTTCCATCTCTTGTTTTCTTCCTCCCTTTTTCGTACTGGGCCTGTAGTATAGGAAGTTTATCGAGCGAGTTAAGGTCGTGTAGTGATTTAGCCTACTGGATTTCCGTAAAATTTTGTTTTGCCGTGTATGAATTTGATGCGTCTTTTCAGCCGTTTAAGTTGTCATTTTTTTGTTTGTTTAATTTTGTTTGTTGTAGTTAGCAGTGTTTTTGGTTGAAATTTTTGTTTAGTGACTTATTTTTGGTTAGGCGTCCCAGACCGGGTAGGTAAAGCTCCTTTCCTTTTCGTCCTTTTTTTCTTCAAGCCTTTTGTAATGTTGATGTTTTAAAGGATCTCTGCTTTCAACAAATAACCCACGGTTTTGGCTGTTTTAAGCCTTTTCCGAGACCCGTTGACTTGTAGCGAATACAGGGAAACAATTTACACCACCGGTTCTTTCTAAAACTTATCGCAGACAACCATCGACAGCGTGATACACATCGAAGGTAGGAAAAACACGGCAAGTGAGAAAACCGGCGTGGTTTTGTTAGAGGGGTTAGAATGTACAGTACGAAATTGGGGTCTCCAGGCTGAGAAATATACGGAGTGATTATGGAAGTTGGCTGCATTAGCATTATAGGTAAGACAGGTTCTTTAAGGATAATTACTCCCTTACAGGCTAGCCTCTGGGCAGAGAAGAGTTCCATGTGTTTTTTTTTTGTGTTTTTTTTTTATATATCCAGGCACAGCTGCTACTGAGTGGTTTGAAGCACGGTGTTAATGCTTCGGTAATTGTTACTTATCGAAATATGTATCGGAAGCTAAGGGTATAGATTAAATTACCGACGTACAGGGGTCCCGTTTTTTCGAGTCGGACCTTGCCCATTGAAAAAGGCATACGCCAGGGTGGTATTTCTTCCCCTCTTATTTATAATATCAGTGTAGTTGAAGCACAAAGACCTGTTAGAATGAGTTATGTGTATGAAGGTATGGGCTGTCGCTATTAAATTACGCAGATGATGTGTTGAACTTGAGCCGGTCGGTTGCGTATGTTGAAGGAAATTTTCGGGTTCTTAGTGAAGAATGTAAGTGTCTTGGTTTATCATTTAATCCGAATAAGAGCGAGGTTGTCTTCTTCAACCAAAAGGCTGAGAAAGAGACAACTGATATATGCTTCGGGGATTACATTCTTCAACCTTCACCTTCGATTGTGTACCTTGGTCTGCCTATTGGGTCGGACATGAAAACAACGCGTTCTTGTCTTGTATCGTTTTTTGTGGGAAAAGCTAGAAAAGCATACGGAATACTCATTACTTCTAAGCATCGTTACAATAGACACATACTGGCCCGGCTATGTTCGCATTCGCTATGCCGCACATACTAGCGCTGTCGTCATTCTGGTCACTACTGACTATGAAAGATTAAAAATGCATTCGTTCCACATTTTATAAGTATTACAAATATATCCTAGGACTACCTCCGTGGGCCCGTAATTCTAGATTGTCGGCAAAGTATAATGTCACCGATCCGTTTATTGCAATATCTGAGCGAATTGCAGGTTTTATTCGCTCTCTTGACGCTAGCCATACTTTGTATAGGGCTATGTTGCCCCATGTGTAAATAAGAGTATCAAAATTTATGTGTTACATGTTGTGTCTTCTTGTCTTTTTTTTCTTTCTTTTCTTGTCTTTTCTTTCATACTTCATTTGCGACTTGTGTCTTAAAAATGGGAAACAAATTTCATTCATTCAAACCCTTTATTCTCTCTAAACACATTCTATTTAGAAAAGACGGAAGCTTCAATCTTCACCTTTAACCAACACTCTTCTAAGAATAAAATCGCTTGAAAATCTTAACCATTTCTAATAATACGTCCGATTTCCCGATGCTTTTTGTTCGGCTGGATTTCGTTGGCCGTTCTGCGCCTTGGTCCCGGTGCTGATGCGGCCGTTTACTTTAATTTAAGGGTCTTCCCATGGGACTGGTCCTACATGGTCCACGGCTTTTGTTCAAGAGACGCTTGAAAGTTCTCCGATAGGAAATTCTTTTTTTGGAAGGTCCCAAGAGGGTTGTGCTATTTTCGGGACAAAAATTTGGCGTTGCTCAAACAAGCTAAGCTGGAAGTATGTAATATGTTATATCAACATTTTTGTTTATGTTAATTCTCCGCTTAAACAAGCTGAGCTGGAAGTATGTAGTATTTTATACTTTTCTCGAACAGATATGCAATGCATATCTTCCCATGTCCCACAGGAAGTTATGTTATGACAATTACTTTTGTGGAGGATGCTACCACATCGTATCATCCTCCAGAGAGGCTGATACGAAGCCATAACAGCCTCAGCAGAAGTTCATCAAGCACTGTGCTCAAATACTGAGTTTATCGAGCGCTTTTTCTCAAATACTGAAAAATAGAAGCTGACTTTTCACAAAAAATTAATTAGAAAAACAATACTTTCAATGTTGAAAAATGACAGAACATTTTACTCTCTTGACAACCAGTCTGTGCCCTAGGTCATAGCTTGTCATAGTCAGATTACCACTCAAAGATACAGGTTGTCAACTAAAATGACATCCTGCTATCCCTTGCTTTCAAAAAGCTAGTTATTTAGCCACTGACAAAATTTCAGAACATCTTACTCTCATAGCCAACCAGCCTTTGCCCTGGGTTGTACTTTGACACAAATCAGATTTCCATTGAAAATACAGCTTGTCAACTGAAACAACATCCTACTATACCTTGCTTTCCAAAGGCTAGTTATTCAGCAATAATCGCTGTCTTTGTTCTGGAATTATCTGAGAAGCCTTCACGTTTAGTTTGTTATTGTTTACTTTTTACTTCCACGAACCCTAGAGTCATTTTAGTAGATATATAGTAGGTTTTAATGACCACCAGATGGCATTAGAATCGCCAAAAAGTAAAAGACTATTGGCAGAAACTGAAGTGCTTGCGTCCCAACAGTAGTCGTTTGATTAGGTCTACCGTAGGCTTGGGTTGCTACTTTACTAAAATAAAAATTCCCTACCTCCATTAGCGAAAAAGTACAACAAAATAAGAATAAGACCTACCTATAAAAATATTCTGTTCGAAAAAGTTATAATAGTTAATATACCTCCATCACGGTTCATATCGGTATTACAACCTCGCTGCGCTCGGCTGATATTTTTCATAACCTGCCTTGCCTTCGGCTCGGACAGGTTATTTTCAACGGCCGTCTCGTTGTTATTTTCCGAAATCAACCTCGATGTCTGAAGTTAACCTTTAATATCTACATTTTATTTGTATATTAATTCTCCGCTTTAAACAAGCTGAGCTGGAAGTATGCAATATATTATACCTTGCAGAATACCTTGCAGAATGGCTCCCATGAGCCAGTGATAAACTACATCAAATGGTCAGCGTCCCACTCGTATTTGAGTGGGACGTAGTAGACGAAGTTTTTTGAAGTAGCCTACTTCGAAAAAAACTAAAAAAATAAAAAGAATTGTATTCTTCCTTTTTTTCTCCATAGACAACCATTAACAAAAAGTTGCGTGATTCCCGCTAATGTTTTCATATAGCGGATTTGTAACTGTTGATAGTGTGTCTTAAAGACCAATTGGGTTTGATTAATTTGAAGATTGAGATAAATTTGTTCTCGCTCCTCAAATCCCCCGCGGCCCACGGGAAGAGATTCGGCACCACTTTCATCATTCAGTTCAAACTTTCCGATGAAAATTTTTCGCAAATTGTAGTAAGAAGCTGTACGAAAAAGTAGCATACAATACCAACTGATGCTACTACATGCTACTATAGCAAGACTGGATGCTGCTTGAGCAAGGCGGGATGCTACTGAACACTACTGTTTAAGATTGAACCAGTGTGAGGCACATTAAATTAAAGTATTCTGTACTTTAATACAGAATACTTTAATGTAGCAATACATGCACCTTTTCCGTACAACGACCATACAACTACACAGCCTACAAATTTTTCATCGGGTTGCTCGTCATCGTCACTGAAACTGAGAGATCACATCCTCCTTTTCTTCTGTCGATTGTTTTTACTTCTGCTGTATTTTGATTTGCACTCTTTCAGGGTTTTTTTTTGCAAAAAAGTCTTACACAAAAAACATTAAAGGAAAAAAGTGTATTAAAGGAAAAAGATGTCATTTTCAGCCTAATTAAAAAGGCTGAAAATGACAACCACCTTTTTCGTATTTTCCATATTGCTCAAAACCATTCCATGCTGTCAACAGAATGACTGAAGTGAACAAGCTGAGTCAATAATGTATAGTAATTCATAATAAATAATGTATAATTTAATATTAGAATAATGTAACACTTAGATACCCCCCCCCCCGTGGTATGTTTTAGGGGGGTTGACCCCCCCCCCCCCCCCGGGATACGGCCCCGTCCAGGAAATATAGTTAGTTCCTTACCTTCGAACCGCATAGAACACACTCGAACTCGCTGAACTTGTCCATCAAATCGTCAGGCCAGCTCTCCTCAGCGTTGTACAGGGGATCTGAAAAATAAAAAGAGATTGACTTGAGGTCAAGAGAGGTAACAAAGTAGCATACGGTATTTACCTTTTCATTTAATTATTGCCTTGTAGTTCAAACCTGTTCATTCAATTGGTGCATATTCGTGTGGCATTTCATAAAAAAAAATCTGTTTTTTGTACCAAACAGGTTTCGTCAATCAAATTCACGCCGACTTCAGCAACGTATATAAAACAGCAGCAAATTTTCACATCTAAATAACTGAGAAATTTGGAGTACTGATCAGAGCAATTTATAATGCACTTGAAACTAGGAGCGTGTTCCACCCTTCTAACAATAGTAACTAACTGATAGTTACTACTTTCCAAACTCGTGAAAAGTTACTAAGCTGGCCGTTCCAACCTTGACGAAACAGTAACTAATAGTAACTATTTGCTTACCACGCTCCGGAGCGTACTTCAAGTTCAAGCTCTTTTTATTGGCAAACTTATGTAAACAAAACTAACATGATACTAGCATATACAAAAAGCAAAATCTATTTATTAAACACAATCCCAAGGACTCTATGTAGTTTTCCGAATAAAGGTTGGTTGGGAAAACTACGAATTTCTGTTATGTGATTGGTCGGATTAGCCCGTCGCACGATATTTTGCTGAAAATAGAAAAATACACCAAAATTCGTAACATCATACGTAGTAACTACGGTAAGTAAGGTCGAACACGCTCTATAGATCGATTCAGCATTAACCGCATCTTCGGCAAGGGTGTTCCAAGGATCAACAATTCTGTCATCAAAGCGCAACTTGTACACGTTCATGTGGATTTGTGATATTGTGACAATGATGACGGTTAGTACTGAATCTTATTAAATCGGTTACTTTTAAGTTGTCTAAACTTCCATTAATTAATCTGAATGTATTGATACGAGATTGAACAAGGACAATGCTACACCCAAATATACTGAAAACGTCAGAGAACCGAGAGAAGGCTTAGTGCTAAGGATTAAAATCAATACGACAGTGAATTCGCTTGTTCGGTAATAATTTATTTACTATATTTTTTAATTTAAAGTATAACCAACTGAGTACAATACATAATAGTACCAAAGGTTTCGAGGGGAACCCAAAGGGGGAACATTTGACGGACTTCTTTATGCAGTTGCATAATGGTGACTCGTGCTAAAATCGTGCTAAAAAAATAGATAGACAGACGGACCAGCTTTACGAAACCATAACTATAGCGTAACTAACATTTTGGCATCCCATGCAAAAAAAAATTATAAGGAGGGCATGAAGCATCAACCGTTAACAGCACAAGGCCTCAATCCTAGGCCTCAAAGTAGCCTACGGTTCAAAACCCACATTACAGCCCCCCCCCCCCCTCCAAGCTCGCCACACCTGTAGAGACAGGTGCAATTGCAGGTCAGCAGTGCCAGAGTACTTGACGTTAGGATCCGTTGTTGATCCAGTCTCTTTGTCAAGTGAAAACTAATCTTACGAAGAGAAAAATAAAACATAGAGAGAAAATGAGGAAACAGATCCTTTAGCTACTTCTAAAACTTCAACTACACATGTGAAACAGCATAGCGGCTGCGACATAAAAATTCAAGACGTTCTAAGTGTACGACGTTCCCTTGTATAGTTGAATTTTCAGAAAATATTGAAGTAAACAATTGCACATCAGTTTTCAAAAGAACATATGACAAAGTTCAGAAAAGAAGATAGAGAAAACGAAAAAATCAATAGCTAGGTTAGTAATATTGCCAGGCAACAAGAACTTGTAACGAGAATTTGTCCCCGCCATCCGGTTTTTAATCACTTGTGAAGTAGGTTTCATTAATATGTATATTTCAGGCTCGATGAAATTTGCGTTTTATTTCGTAAGTCTAAAAAAATGTACAGTCTATTTCTTCACTTAAATGGGCCTGAAAACCTGATTAAAATGCGTTACTCGGTGTGTCCGCTATCAACAGAAAATTGATTTCATTGAATGAATTTATTCTTCCGCACTTGTGGCAGCTCTCTGTGCATATTCCTCTATGCTTTAGAATGTTTAGTAACTACAAAGGTAAGCAATTGCCGAAAACGACATATTTTGACATCTTTTCCTACTTTCTCCAGCCGTGACTTTTCTGGGCGCGTCTTTAATTAAGGCTGTTTTTAATTTCAATTCTTCATGTCTGGATGAATTTTGGGTTGTCGTGCAAGCAGCCCACTCTCTGAATTAAATACAAAATTACAAAACCCTTGGACGGGTCAAAATATTTCAGCGTACTCAAATATCAGATGAAAAAATAAACTGTCTTTTGAGTACAGTCAGATAAAATTTCGCTTGCAAAAATACGCACGCGCGAATCGCGTCAGTGTAGTGGAAGGTGCACGCGACGCGTCAAAATTCTAGAGCGAAGGAGGAAATTCGCATCCAACTACGAAGTACGGAAGAGTTTGGAAGCACCTTTACACTCAATCTTTCTACGTATCTCTGCGTGAATTTATACCACTCATTTTTTATTTACTTGAGACGGTGATACTGATGGTAAAAATTAGGTAGTCGATAAACCTTGCACGTTGACGTAAAATCTGGCATAACTACCACCCAACAAAGACGCAGAACCAAGAATATCACCTGCTTACAAGAGAAGACAACTACGCCACCGAACACATCATTTCCCGTACATTATACCAGAAACAGATCTTCAACGGGACAACTTCTTGCCAAATCCGGTTGTCCCCCAATGATGGCGAAACAATAGTTGCAGAACATTCTCAAAGCTCCGCGTCATGATCCAGTGAAACGTACGCTTTTGTTGGAATTAATTGTGTGTGCCATGGGATGAAGTTAGTTTTGTCGGGACACTGGTCCATCTCGTGAGCGTCCCTATTAGAGGTCAAAATGAAAGAAAAAAAATCCCTTAGCAGAGTGAAAACAATTGTGTGCATTCAGTTAGAATGACCTAGACATAGACATTTTTTTAATTTCATCAAAAAACATATAAACTAACTTTTAAGACAAAAGAATCCTGATTGTGGCCGCAATTCTAACCACCGTGAATCCTCTATATCATTCCTTCATTACCCGTTATATAAAATAAATAAATAAATAACATTAAATAAATACCCTTTCCTCTTATCACACTTGTCTCACAGTTGGGTTCCGCCTATTCTTTGTTTGAGTGTGTACCCTACCACTAAAGTTGTCAACCCCTGAAAGACTTAATTCTAAGTTACAGTGATAGACCATGAAGACTAATTTTCTTACCCTCAGATCAAATAAATCTGCACCAATCTGCACTAGTTTCCAGCCCCTTATGAACCCCTTCTAGCAACCGATTCCTACTTACAAGTCCATCTCCCCGTGATACCAAACTGTTCTCACGATCAAATACACAAGAAAGAAATAATAGGTTTAATAGGTACACCACTACCAACGTTGCTTACCCCCATCGCCGAAGATAATTATGGTCTAACAGCCGACTGTTGCTTACAAGTACCTTAAATGTCTCACGATTGGGACTGGCCTATTTTTGGTTTCAGTGTGTACCTCACTAATAAAGTTGTCTACCCCTCTAAACTTTCAAACTGTTGTATCTCATGAAGGAATTATTGTACCAAAAAAAAGATGACATATACTTTGATGAGCTCATCGAGGTCTGCCGGACTTCGACGACAACAAAATTATATCTGTAGAAGTTCAAAAGTTGACTTTTTTGCCGTAGGCCAACTTTCTAATATCACCACTTATAAAGGAGCAAAGGATAAGCTCTAATTTCTTTAGCAGTGAGAGAACTTTTAAAGTTTAGGAGACCCATCTGATGTCATTTCTCTTCCTCACTACCAAGTGTAAGAAATGGAATGATAAACTCTGCTGAAATCACGAACAGAAATGACTAGAAACAATATATGGCAGCACTTTCGGACCCGTGGAAAAATGACCCTTTTTATTTCTGCAAACTTCTATATTTATCACTCAAAGAAGGTATATTGGCTGTAGGGCCACGGAACTACTACAAGTATTTCGCACTTAAAGATTTTAGTCCATCTTCAGTTTAAAACTGGTGACTGTCTGCTTGCCTGCTAGAACGGAGCTTTCCACTAGAAAGCAGAAACACGGTTTGATGAAACTTATAGCTTGACTGCATAACTTCAGAAATTCCTCTCTGACATCGAATATACAACTCCACTTTACTCCACACACTGTAGGCTCTGGCTCAGTGACAAGCGAAAACCATCCTTTTTGGCCCCAGGCAAGAGTTCTACGGAGCTTTCCAACATGTAATGTCATACCCATCAATCCGGCCTAAGGTCCACACTTTCATTAAAAACCGCACTGTTTAAAACCAAACGGCAAAACCAAAGTGTTTCTCTCGCAACAAAATGAACAACGCTTTCGTCCTCACGACCACACATAGGACAGAAGTAAGGACCAATTCTCTCGTTTGCTTTACCATTATATTTTCTCCTTGCCTCGAGTGGTAAACTATCAGCCCTCATCTCAACAATATACTTAATATCCTCCTTATTTAACTCTGCTTTATATATAATTCCTTCACCCCAAGTCTCTTTGGCCGCCTCAAAAAAACGCAGGGACACTGGAATACCCCTCTGAAATTGCCAAGCTTTGATCTCTTGGTCTTTTAACCTGATACTCACCATTTTTCCTAATTCCCAACCGCCATATCTGTCCCTAGCCCCCCATTCAATATTCATCCATATATGCTCCCTATTTTACGTTTTTCGAAACTATAAGAAATTTAATGATAGAAAGTTACTAATTGGAAAGCTGTATCCAGCTACAACAACAAGCGAACAACAAAAACAAAAAGTATAAAATACCTGATTTGTGGAAAGCAAAGCTACAACGGGCGAACGGATTGCCAACAATCCGAATTAAGGATTTCTCACTTTCCGAAACAACAGACCATGAGTTCCGCGCATAAGCATGCGTTGTGCTATCCGGTGAGTGCTAGTAAACCTGACGCACGGTCACACCAAATTAAATAATTTATTTTTTAACCCGCTAAATGAACAAAAGCGGAGTATAAACAAAAAAAGAAAAATAAATACAACAAAAACAACTAAATAGACAACAAAAACACTTGATTATTTAAGGAGGCGGACAAACCCATGATGAGCTGGGAGAGCCTTCACTGTCTGGGGGAGTTTATCAGCAAGCTCAACTAGCTTTCCGGTTATATCTGGAAGCCCGAAAACTGAAATAAGGTTGCGGTTCCGATACCACGGAGGCAAATACAGTAGAAAACGCGAGAACCGAAAGTAATAAGAACGTAACGACCGAATATCGTTTCGCCCGAGAATGGGATAAACACCAGAAAGAAACAAAACTGAATGATCAGTAAAAACAGAGTACAATTTAGCAAGGGACTTCCTACTGTATTTGCCCCGATTAGCGACAATTTTAGAGTAAGATACTTGGATCTTTTTCTTACAATCCGTCACAGCTTGGTCTCGGAAGGATTTCAGATTTTTAGCAATGTTAATACCCAACCACCGAAAAGAAGGGACACAAGGAACAGAAAAAGAAGCGCAATCCAAAGGCGAGTTAGAATTACTGTTAAAAGAAAGATATTCGCATTTTGTTAAGTTTAGTGACAACCCAATTTTGCTAAGGTTAGTTGCAACTGTTGATACAGAAAGAGAAAGGCCTTTTCTAGTCCTACTAATTAGAAGTATGTCGTCAGCGTATGCTATGTAAGAAATATTTACATTCTGAGAGATACACGTAGTTGGGACAGAAGATAAAACGGAAGAAATGCAAAGTTTAAAGATAGAAGGGGAAAGGACAGCACCTTGTCTGACACCACGTCGTACCGGAATTTTAGAATCAGATATAACCCCATCCGTCTTTAACCTCAGAAAAGAATTAGCATACCAGTAACGAAGGAGAAAAACCAAAGAAAGATTAATACCGTGACTAAAAAGGGAGAACAGGGCTTGTGAGTGAACGACACTGTCAAAGGCCTTGGAAAGATCTAAGTCGCATAAATGGAGTTCATATCCCTTTTTTGTCGCGTCAATAAGAAGATTAGCTAGAACTCGATGGGCTTGCTGACACCCTACCCCAGATGAGAAACCAAGCTGATTTTCGCCAAAATGTGCACTTGAAAACGAAGGGAGAAGAACATATTCTAACACTTTACTGAGATTGCATGACACGGTTATTGGTCGATAAGACGCGCAATCATTAGGAGGTTTCCCTCTTTTGAGGATTGACGTTACGGACCCACATAGAAAGCTTTTCGGTACCGCAGACGTACACAAGCACATTTGGAAAAGCAGCTGCAAATGTTGAAAAAGAAGCGGGCGATCAACTTTCAAATGGTTAGCAGAAATACCATCACAGTCCAGAGAATTGGATTTAAGCCTTTTCACTGCCTGCTGAACCACAGAGAGCTCAACTGGCAGAATCTGGGTCTGGCTCAGCGATACGGGAAGCGCGGCAATAAGAAGTTTCGAAAAGACCGAGTGGATGTGATGATTAACTGAACTGAAAATTTGACTATAATAACTATACCACGCACTAGCACTAATCGGGCTTGTACCGGAAGAAACATCCAGTTTCTCAGAATTAATTACTTTTTGCCAATCAGATTTACTTAACGGGAAATTCGATATTTTTGATTTAGTAGAACGTAAATATTTTTTGTATTCTAATTTAGTCTTTTGTTTTATTTGGTGAATAACCCCTTCAGACGGACGATCACAAGAGACCCAAATACGCAGCCAAAACTTTGCTTTATTTTTAACCGATTTCAGTTCGGGATCCCACAACTATTCCGGTTTACGCGTTTTTCGCCTGACTCGCTCCTGTGGAACAGCAGACAATTCAGCTGTCTTAAGACAAGATACTATGTTAAGATAATAATCATTTAAAGTTTTCTTATCGTTTGAAGACTTCCAACTAAGCTGTAGGAGGTGGAAAGGAACTTGAATCGTAGCAAGTAGCATAGTCAGCGTAGAAATATACAGTGGCAAATTTATCTTATTCCAATTTTGCCGAAAAACCCACTTTCGCTCTGCTTGCGAGGCATTACGATTGGAACAAATCGGTAGTTGAAAAACAAACGAAATCGGTAGGTCATCTAAATCGCAGTGATCTTCATGAACGGTTACGGTAGAAACGGGTAGACCCGGAGAACAAACAACATGATCGATATTACTTTTACTCCCGGAATGATGAAGATATGAATAAATACATATTTTTTCGACCAGCTTAAACTGGGGCAGAGAATCAAATATCAAGTCCGAACGAATATTAGACGAAAGCAGATCAGCGTTAAAGTCCGCGTCACAGAGAGCAATAACTCCTTAACCTCCTATCTAGAGAGTTCGCCCAATAACACTAACGCCCATTTTTAGCGAGACTTTTCTTTAATCGTGGCTCAAGGATTTCCTTTTGACACAGATTGATCCGAGACAATACGGCAACATGCAGAAGACGTCTACTACGCACTATCTGGTCAGTCTACTTGACAACATCCTTAAACACCTGGATGAACCAGATAACTGAATCAACCTTATCGCCACTGATCTGAAAAAAGCTTTTGACCTCATCTGCCATTCTACTCTGTCAAGGAAGCTTTTAAATGATTTTAGTGTCCATCTTTTCCTTGTCCGACTAATCGCAGCTTTCCTTTCTGACAGGTCCCAGAGAACAAAGTACGGAAAGGTCTTTTCTGACCCACTACCTATTTACTGTGGTGTGCCCCAAGGCACTATCCTCCGACCACTACTTTTCCTAGTCATGATCAATGACCTCGCAGGCTCCTGCGACGACCGTCGGAAGTTCGTCGATGGTCTTTCGGTCTTAGAGCGGTGTTACAAAAATATCCGGAGCAGTGCAGCCACCATAATGAATGACATTAGTAAAGAAACTTCAGTCAACCGAATGACAGTCAACCAAGACAAATCAGCGGTCCTAACTGTGTCTTTTCTCAAGTCCAATCCAACTTTACAACCTGACCTACCTGATCACAGCAGAGTGGAGGAGCTCAAACTTTTAGGTGTTCATATAACTTCAGATCGTGGGATAAGCAAGTACAATCTATGCTGTAAAGAGCAAATGTGGGCATAAGATCTCTCAAAATACTCTCCCGCCATGGGAACCCGAAACACCACCTCCTTCGCATTTACCTTGTGTTCAGACACCCTTCCCTTGAATACTGCTGTCCGGTTTAACATGGGAGCAGTCGCCTTGAGAGGATACAGTACCTTTTTCTTTCTTTTTTTTCTTTTTTTAAATAAATCCAACCTTATACTCCTTTCAGTGACACAATTTTCTTTATAATTACAGCTGAAATTTCTTATCTTTATACGTCACCTATACTTTACTCTTACAATAAATTCAGATTATAACTTATTTCCTACTTTCAATAATTATCATTCTTTCTATTTTATTTGGGCAGTTAAAACTATTAAACTCAAAAAGAGCCGTATCCTACAATCAATCAATAACATTCACATTAAAATAATGGCTCAACCGGTAGGGTGCCCTTCCAGTATAGGGCACCCCTTCCACTGTGACCAAAATTATCAAAAATAAAATGAACGACCTTTTTTTTCTTTTTTTTTACCGGTCTTTACTAATAGTATCAAAGTCCGTACAATTCCCTTCTTAACGAGTTCGGCCTCGCATCTTTGTCAAAGGGTAGACACCAACTTTCTACCAAGTTTGGTGACCAACTGCTGAAAGACCCCAACTATCGGCACATCCTTCCCCCTCCCCACATTCCCGATCGCATAATGCCACAGAGAATGGCAGCACAACCAGTTCCTAAGATCCAGCCCAGCCGGGCAATTCATACGCGGTACGAATGACGATTTGTCCCTCCTTTGTGAGTTTTTTCAACGCGGGAAATTTTAAATTGTTTTCCTCTTTTTTATATTAATTATTGAAGTTTAGCGCTTTAATTTGTTGCAATTCTTGTTTGCAATTCTGAATATTTGACTGTGTAAAAGCGTAACTGTATAAAGTTATGTTTGACGAGAGAGCAAATATTCGGTTTTTTGTTAATACCGTAAGGGATGTTTTTTCGAATAATAAAGATCGATTGATTGACAGAGCAAAATAACACTAGCGAGTAACGCCAAGACTTAAATAAAATTAACACACACTGGAATAGAAGCGACCACTAGCGATAATAGATATAATAGTCATTATTTTCGTAACTCTTTCATCGTGACCTTCACTTTTCTTTCTTTTTCTTTAATGTTCCATACATCCCTTTTTAAATTCACGTCAATTGCAGCGGTCAAATAAACTGCATTCAATTCAATATGCGATGAAATTGTCGAGTCTGAAGTCATATTAAGACTACACGCTCAAAAGCCCTTGACACCCTCATTACCTGCGAAAGAGACTAGTAAATCGCCCGCTGTTCATATGGCAAGGAGGCACTAAGTCTCTCTACGTGCTTAAGCATGTCAGAGGGGGGAAAGCTGGTCTCTTCTGAAAGCACTTTCAAAATTCGTAAGTACAAGCACGCTTCCCTATTTCAGGGAGAAAGCCAAAAGAGTTAAGAAAGCGCTGACAGCCAATCCGATGCAAGATCTTGTCAGAAAACAAGATGATTCTTGTCAACAGGTTAGGATAAATGGAATTAGCATGACGGCGGAGATGAGACAGGAAACTAGAAGATCCAGTTATTCAAATGGGCGGAATATCCCGCTAGCTAAGATCTAATCGGCGTGTTTTCATGTTGAGAAGGGGAACTTTATGGACTGAAACCAACAACAGACAATGATGACGATCAAACACTCTGACGACCAAAACTCAACACGACCGTGTTCCACATATCTTAAAGCCCGTATTAAAACCAGAAAGTACTGTTCTAACCCAATCTTCAGCAAATACCAACCAAGATTCCGGCAAGAAACGATCTTTTCCAACCTAGTTATGAGCAAGAACAGAAGTAAAATGAAAGGATACATTCAAAATATTCGCAAGAATGAATTTAATGCTGATATTTAAAACTCCCAGATATGACTTACTGAACGACGTTTCAGTATATGAAGTAACTGAAGAATCCAGGCGTCACCTAGACGCATCCAGGTTGTGGGGTAAGAAACATGCCATTAGCAACCTTGAGAAAACGAACCAATGTGCAGTTTCGTCAGAGTATATTACACTTTCGTATAAGACAAACACAAATGGTAAATAGTGAGATGTGTGCTGTAACTCTGCAGCAAAAGCGAAGAATCGCCGTATATCTTTGTCCGAGCCTTGTTTTTGCTGCAATAGTGCTGCCGCATCGCTGCTGCAGCACTTGTTCGCTTCTGGACAAGATGCGGTTTTGGATTCAATGCCTGCACGATTTCTTCTTGGTTGATGCAGCACCTTCCAGGGAAGCACGGACTTGGTCGATGAGTATGCAATCCTCGAGAAGCGCTGCCGTCTTTCTCAGAAGCAATGCAAAACCCCATTTAGTAGAAGCGGCCGAGAAGTGGACGTGCACGTGCAACAAAAACGAGGCTCAGAATTGTACATATGACTAAGTCCAAAACACGCCACTGGTCCTCAGGAACAACTAGAAGACGTCTCACTAACGACGCAAACTCAACAACTCAATTCATGTGTCAAACAATCACGGCACTCGTTCAGGACAGCTGTGGTGCCGCTTCCAGCTAGGTACACAGCGATTTTGAATCGGCAGGGAGAGTTAGTCATCAAGAGTAAGGAGCTAGTTCAAACTAAGCATGGGCACTGTTCTGTTCTCTTCTGTTTTTTGGGTACCTGTTTTCTGTCCTGTTTTTGCAAAAATAAAAACAGAAACAGAACAGGTCACTATATCTTATTTACCTGTTCTGTTCTGTTTTTCGGGATACCTGTTTTCGCCTGTTTCTGTTTGTATGGCACTTGCAGTCTCTGGCTCAAGTGCCATATACCGATCGCAATTCCGTCTGTCGGTCTGTCTGTCGGTTCGGATTTTTTTACCCACTTGTTCGAGTTAGGGTACTTCCAGATGTGCTAGGACGATGAAACTTGGCAGCCATATCACGGACCCGTGCAAACTAATCTGGAAATAATCAGTCTCCCGATCCGACCATCGGCGGGGGAGTGGAGGGCGGAGGAATCTGAGAAATTTAGGGCAGTTTGTCACACTTTTTCGAAATGGGGTACTTCCAGATGTGCTAGGAAGATGAAACTTGGCAGGCATAAACCCGACCAAACTAATTTGGAAATAATCAGTTTCCTGATCCGGCCAACTGGGGGGGGGGGGGGAGGGCGGGCGAATCTAGAAAATTTAGTAGTGCGTAACTTTTGAAGGGGTGACCGGATTGGAATGAAACTTGATAACTGGATAAAGGACATATTTCTCATATCCCATTTGACGTCCGGACAGGATTGGGTAGCTATGGGGGAGTTGGGGGGGCCGGAAATCCCGAGAAACGGTTAGAATTAAGGGATCGGAGTGAAATTTGTGGGGAAGAACAAGCATCTGCCCCATAAGTCCTTTACACAATTGGACTGGATTCGGACCCTTGGGGGGGGAGGAGGGGAGATTGCCGGAATTCTGATGATGTCAGTTTTGGGGATTTTCGTGACAAAACTTGGGAGGCATAGCAGGGACCCGACCAAACCAACTTGGAAACAATCAGTTTCTCGATCCGACCATCTGGGGGGAGGGGAGGGCAGGGGAATCTGGAAAATTCAGTAGTGTATAATTTTCGAACGGGTTATCGTATTGGAATGAAACTTGATGAGTGAATCAAGGACAAATCGCTGATGTTATGTTCAAGTCAGGACCGAATTCGGTAGCTAAGGGGGAAAAATATTCTTTGAGCCCAAGCTGACTTTGAAACATTTATTCAAACTAAAAAAAACATTGTTTGAATAAAAGCTAAGGGGGAGTTGGGGGGGGGACTGAAATCTCGAGAAACGGTTAGAATGGAGGGATAGGACTGAAACTTGCTGGGAAGAAAAAGCATCTGCCCCAGATAAATCGTTTACATAAGTGGATTGGATACGGACCCTTAGGGGGGGGAGAGGAGTTTCCCTGAATTCCAGTGATGTCAATTTTGGTGATTTTCGCGACGAAACTTGGGAGGCATATCTGGGATCTAACTGACTTGTAAATAAAAATTTACTCGATCCGATAGTCGTGAGGGGAGTTTAGGGAGGACGAATCCGAAATATTGAGTTACGCGTAACTTTGGAACGGGTGATGGGATTTGGGTAAAATTTAGTAATTGAACAGAGGACATTTCTCTGCTGATTTTGTGCATGTCCAGACTTGGTCCGACAACAGTTGGGGGGTGGGGGAATACGTGACTGGCTTGGAGATTGGGATGGAAATTTGTAGGAATAACAAACAAATGTTCTAGACCAATCTTTTTCAGAGCTGGATTGGCGCCGGCGACTGTGGGGAAGTTTGAGGGGGGGGGGGGGGGGTCCGGTGATCACGAGTTAACTACTTCTACATGTGGTAGGACGATGCAACTTGGCTGGAATATTAGACATTCGACAAGATTGGCTTAGAAATCGCCACTTTCCAAATCCGACTATTCCTTAAAGTGCCAATCTTGACCGCAGTAAGACAAATACTTTTAAGCAAAATATACATTTTCAGGATCCCCATAAGCCCATTACCATTTTTGCCTCAAGGGTTTTGCACACAAATGAAGTTAAAGCTCCCTTAAAGTGCGCATGTTAACTGCAAAGTCGAAAAGTACTTTTTCCCAAATGATTCATCTCAGCTTATGTCCACACAGTTGCAAGTGCCATATGAAGTTACAGCTCTTGTTTTTTTTCTTTTTTCCGTCTGTTTCTGTTTTTCTTTTTTTGAGCGGGAAGTCCACTGACAATCAGAACCTAAAGATTCCTTCAGCCCAAGCTGACTGCGAATCATATTTGATGGTGGAAAACGGATACGTCAGCTGAATTTTATTGGAGCCATATTTCGACCCTTCTTGGCAAGGGTCCTCTTCAGGCTCAAAACCGCTCAAGTTGGAAAAAAGAACTTGTGGGAAACACAAAACTAAAGATTCTAGCCTAGGCTAGCGATAAATATTTAACTTTGTAAATTCTTTCGTGAGTCTTGCTTTGAGTTAAAAGGGTTGCTGTGATTTCATTTTGGACACGGCTGCTGTGTTTGCTGCTCGATTGGGTCGTTGGTCGGGTAGAGATTTTTCTGCATCTGGGTTGAATTTGGTTTTGTTGTAGAGAAGAGCTTGGGGTCTGAATTTGTCTCTGTTGATCCCTGAACGGTTTTTCATAATTTCAACGGCTTCTCTCATAGTTTGATGAAGTCCGGTGCATGTTGCAAGAATCTGAGCTTTTCCAAAATGTACAACGTGGGATGGGTTTTCAAAACGTGTTCTGCCAGTGCTGATTTGAAGATGTAATTTGGACGGTGTCCGTTGGAAAGGGCGTGGTCGATCTCCTGTTCATGTTCTGTGAGCCTGTTTTCGAAAGTCCTCTCTGTCCTGCCAACATAGCGCTTCTCGCACTCGCAGGGTATCGAATAAATACCTCGTTGGTTATGGTGTGGGACTTGATCTTTACCGGTGTTTAGGTACGACAGTAGAGTGTTTTGAGTTCGGTGAAATGCTTCGATGTTGTACTTTTTTAGGTTCCTGGACAGTTTTTCAGTGACACCTTGAATGTACGGGTGGTAGACACGGGCATTCTTCTCTTCGGGTTTGTCACTAGTAGGAGTGCCAGTGTTGCTTTTGGGGGCCAGATGGATCTTCAATCATCGTTTGATGATTTTTCCGACTAGTTGGATGGGGTACTTGTTGCCGTAAAGTACGTCTCGGATGTGGCTCAGTTCATCGTCTAGGAGGGTTTCGTCGGAAATTTTGATGGCTCTGTCGGCCAGCGAAATGACGACTGCGCGTTTCACGTTTTCTGGTTGGTATGAATCGTAAGGCAGATACCTGTCGTTGTGGGTGGGTTTCCTGTACACTGAGCAGACGAAATATGTTTCTCCGTTGGCAATCATCACGTCTAAATATGGAAGTTTCAGATTGTCATTCTCAAATTCGGTAGTGAACTGGATTGTCGGTTGGACTTGGTTTAGGGTGTAGACAAAGGCAACAATGTCTGTTTTTTTACCCTCCCAGGCTGTAATGCCATCGTCTACCTATACCTAACGTTTGTAAAAACGGGGAACCATTGGTGCGATGCTGAAAGCAATTTCCTCGATTTTTCTCGGGGTTAATTCCGCCAGCCCTTGAGAAACTGAACTCCCCATCGCTGCTCCCTCATGTTGCAGAAACATCTCTATCCGACTAACGACCCAATCGAGCAGCAAAAACAGCAGCCATGTCCAAAATGAAATCACAGCAACCCTTTTAACTCCAAGCAAGACTCACGAAAGAATTTACGAAAGTTAAATATTTATCGCTAGGCTATAATCTTTAGTTTTGTGTTTCCCACAAGTTCCTTTTTCCAACTTGAGGGGTTTTGAGCCTGAAGAGGACCCTTGCCAAGAAGGGCCGAAATATAACTCCAATAAAATTCAGCTGACGTAACCATTCTCCACCATCAAATAATCAGAAGCTAATCGTGGCGGCCACCTAGAAGCGGATTACGACTCTTTACGACAGGCAACGATTCTTTGTCATCTCCACTTGTTCTCGATCATGTCGTATTTGTTTGATAGCACGCATATCAGTGGCAAAATTAGACTCTGGGGTCTGGAGGCAATGAGCAAACTGTATCTTTGGCCTAGATCAAACTAAATGAGTGTTCAGGTCATTCAGTTCAAAGTCTGTCAGACCAATATCAAGCTTCCCAAGATTACTATAAATAATTTTAGAAAAAAAGTAGAATGATCTTGTATCAAAAGTGTCTCTTCTATCGAAGTTAACTTTTTTCTTTTTCTCTTCGCAAAAATAATATTAACGTAATTTTTCAGCCATCCCACACCGAAAAGAACACTGCATTTTTATTTTGGCATGACTGCAGCCTGTTTCTTGGGTTTGAAATAAGAATATCTGAAATAAAATTTATATTATTTCCTAATTCAATAGTTATTCCGGAATCTGTAACTTTTATATTAATAGTTTATACCATTTTCAGGTAACCAAGTTTCGATTTAGTCTACCCTGTCTTTGAATGAAGTCATTATTCCCGGGGTTTTATCCACGTCAAGGGGGCATTAAGGCGACAAGACCGGTAACTACAACGCAGCTTAAATTCACACATTGTGTAGTGCCAACAAAAATCAAATAAAGTCCTTCTACATGTAGAATATCCCCCCCCCCCCTCAATTGGAACCACTGGCTGGAGTTGCAGTGATGGAGATGTTTTGAATGTGGGTGTAAAGTAATTTCCTTCATGACACTGGTGTATTAAAATTGGGTTTCTGGGAAAAGTTTAACGTACAGGGAGGAGGCCAACCAGTTTTATAAATTATTACCAGAAAATAGTCCTTCAGCCAAAGATTACTACAGATTATGGTTGGCAGTACAAAAAGGATACATTACATTAGAGCTATATTTCCCTTGACCTCCTTGGCCAGGGTCCTCGTCAGGCTCAAGCCGATCAAGCTGGAAAATGAGCTTAAACGGAACGGAAAATGAATATAGTGGCTGAAATATAGCTCTAGTAAAATGCAGCTGACGAATCCATTCCGTACCATCAGGAACCCAGAGAATATTTGCCCAAGCAAAGGAGTGGGGAATATTTAGTTCTTTGTCTGTTCTTCAATATATTTAGTAGCTTACATACATAAGCCAACTCAGATTTCTGAAAATTGAGCAAGAAAGCTGGCAGAAACTCCTTGAAACGTGTGATCTCACACACTTTTCTTTAATAAGAGTCAGGCTACGAAGACTGTTTTTCCTGTTTTGATTTAAGTCTGTCATTTTTTCCAAACTTGAGGTGGGGGTGGGCGGAGTTAAGTTAGAGTTAAGACCAATTTCTTGGCTAGAAGGCAGAACAAACTTGAGCTTAAGTTGATTGTCTTATGATTGTTTCCTCACGTCTGCCATTCCATTATTAGGATGGGGTCCCCATGATCGTTTTATCTTCAAAATGTAGCATTAGAATAAGTATATCAAAAAGACATTTCTAAATATTCGACAGTGCAATCAGGACAAGTCAGCTCAAATTTATTTGAGCTATGTTCGGCCCTTCTTGGCGAGGGTCTTCTTCAGTCTCATATCACAAAATTTAAGGGAACAATGCACTCGCATTGCGTCGAAGACGCTCGAGAAAATAACATCGTAAATCCAGTAGCCTATCAGAATCGTTTTATTTATCCTGTAATTGTTTGACTAGTAACAACGTTGCTTAGAACTGAGGCGGGGAACTCTATTCGCTTGAAACAAACACGAGACTCGGAGTATTACAGGTAGTGTGGGAAAAACAGAAAACAGCTGTTTCGTTCAACAAACCAGCTGTTTCTGTTTGAAAGAAAAACAGAACAGAAACAGAACAGGTTACCTGTTTTCTACGACACCTGTTTCTGTTTCTGTTCTGTTCTCAAAATGCCCTGTTTTCTGTTCTTCTGTTTTTCGAAAAAAACAGAATAGTGCCCATGTTTAGTCACACCGCTGAATACAGCACGGATTATGTGAATGAAAATGAGTCTCATTTTCCGGGCAAATTTGTGACAAGGAGTTTATTTCTGTCCTGATCCTACTCAAGGCACATACTGAATCTCATAGGAATGTGAGCTTTAAAGACTCTTGGGGCAATCACACAACTGAAATTTGGAATTTTAGACCATACGTGAACGCAAGAAATAGAAAACCGTGATTTTCGGTTTTTTTTTATTGATCAGCTAATTATCCCTCTAGGATGACGTGCGAGGGATAAATATAAATTCGGATATTTCGGTTGCACTTCCGGCAAACCGTCCTCAGCGAAAAACAAGCAACTAAATCATAAAATCCACCACAATACCAACAGAAAAGTGATGCGGAACCAACAAAACATACAACGATATGTAACTTAAAACCAGAAAGAACGATGCTGACTGAAACGACAGACAAATTCAAATAAAATAACGAATATTAAAATGTTAAAAGTGTATATGTACAAATCTGTGATTATTTTACAATTCTGAATTCTGTGTCTATTTACAAATTACCAATTCCCTGGGAAATCGCAGAAGCTTTCAACCAGCCATTGTAAACTCCTTCGCTTTAACCATCACTATACAAATAATAATTTATTTATTTCGTAATGAATGGTCAGCTTGGCTTCAAACCTTGTATGCGTGAACGCGTTTCATGCTCGTCTAGTACAGTTTCAATTGCTTCTGTAATTTCATTTCATTCTTCTCCGAACTGTTCTGAATCACTGTAGAAAAGGTAGAATAGCACTAGACTCCCAAAATATCATCAAAAATGTTATTTTATTCCTCATTTTGTTCTTTATTCTTAAACAAAATAAGGTGTTTGTACTTTTACTGGGCAATGTGCTAGATGGTTGGCGATGAGGCGCACAAATAAAAAACGGGAGTGGTCTGAAAGGACTCCGAGTATGTCTAAGGGGATAGGAAAAAGGAATATCTAAGCAAGGCTTTCACAGAACATCATTTAGATTAAACGACCAGAGCGGAGCGGCGATGACAGCCCACTGTGCGTGGTGAATCAGCTATATCAACCGTCACAGAAACTCCGTATCAACGCAAAACACCATGAAATTCAGAATCACCTTTTTACGACGGCTCGTCAGGCCGAAACGGGTTATAAAAGAGACACAAAAGAAATAATGGGGATGGTTATCTCCCAGATATCATTCCCCAGAAATCCCGAAACTATGATAGGGCATAAAGCAAACTCTGGAATAGTCTGTTGATGAAGTAAAGAAAGCATCCATCCGGAAGTGCCCCAAGATCCCTGCTTCTTTATCTTCAGAGCTATGCGGAGCGAGTCTAGTATGAGGAGAAAGTCTCAGATTCGACGTAACGTCACAGACACTAAGAACAAATTAGTCAATAGAACTTCCGTCTTTGGTCCCATGTACCGACTATGGATACCCCGACAAAACTGAGCAGAGCTAGAGCTGCTTGCTGAGCTTAGAGTTGACGCCCGTCTACTTCCCCGCTGCTTATTGAGAGGAAATAACCGTAGCACAGTGACGCCATAATGTTAAACAACCAATTATCGCATACTCTCGACTTTTCTTCTCAAGGGCTCTACTGCGATGACCTGTTTGTACAGATAACGAATTGTGATGTTCGATGTAGCTCCAAACCTCCGCTCTTTTGCATCGGGCAGTGCATCGGGAATCTATTCGACTACGTACGGTCGTATTAAAGAGATCGGGAGACACAAGATCTTTTGCTTATTTGTTCTTGATGTCACTTAAAGGACCCCTCTTGCTTATTTTGCCTTTTATAATACACCTAGCTCACTTGTGGAAGTATAAGCTTCTAAAATCCCCACCTTTCTCCATTGTTTCGTTTAGTGCCTACGAATTTATAGTATTTTTTCGGCTGTGTCGAGTTTTGCCCGTCAGACAACGCAAAGTTTGCCGGAATCTTAAATGTCCCGCTAACAACTCTTTCACATATAAGGATATGATAATCTTCTCTTTTTGGCTTCTTTTATTTGCTTAGTTTTACAACTTTTTAACCACGGCGCGTTCAGTTTTCAAACGTTTTGCGCTCAGTCGCCGCATGGAAGAGCAGGAAGGCTGGATAGAGTCGACAAGCTATAACAAGAAAATGGCTAATTTCAGGTGGAACGTCATGGTGTCTTCGAATCGTTTTTTTCTGGTCTGTTTCGTAGGGAAAAGATCATTTCTACCATGAATATTCTTTGAGCCCAAGCTGACTTTGAAACATTTATTCAAACAATGTTTTAAGTTTTCAGCCCTTTATTAATGAAAAAACCCGAAGTTGATGAAAATGCAGAAAAAACCCTTTTCCTGTCATCGCCCCAATCGTGCAGCAAAAACAGCGTCGTTGTAAAAATTAAATCTTAGGACTAGTTTTTTTCATTATAGTGGTATTTGAAGATAATTTACTTTAATAAGATATTTATAGTCGGTAGAAGCTTCAGTTATTTATTACAGGTTTGTTTCCTTCCCCGAAGTTGAACCAGAGGATTGACAGCCGGACGAGGACCCTTGCCAAGAAGGGCCGAAATATCGCTGATGAAAAATCATAGCTGACGTATCCGTTGTAAACATTGTTTGAATAAAAAATTTCTACCATGGTATCTGATACCATGTTTTAACGACAATTGCCGAAATTGCGTTTTTAGAAGTCACATCAGAAGAAATACTTATACCCACTTACCACAAGTTACAAACTTCTTTTCCACCAATTTGACAAAAACCCAGGCTCCTGTGTTGGTGATGATGCAAATGAGATGATATTTTAGATACCACGATCAGTTACCACTGTCGACCCTGGTATCTGAATATGAGATACCGCGGTAACAGGCCAGATACTCAGTATTTGCAAAAACGCCTTTTGACCAGGGTATCAGTATCAGATACCATGGTAACTGCAGAAACGACTTCAGACCGTTGTATCAGATACCATGGTATATACAAACATGAGTATGAATTCTCTGATGGTTGGGTTGCACTAAGACGTTAGATATTACGAACTAACAAACTTCCTTTCCACCAATTTGACAACAAGTGCGCAAGCGCTCAGACGTGAAGTCCTCAATAACCAAACAAGTACCGAAATAACCTAATTTATAATCATCCTACTTTAAAAGCTTAATCCAACCAAATGCTGAAGATCTTGCACGAATTGGTTGAGTTCCAACATTGGTCTGCCACGCAGTCGGACCCCTTTAAACCTCTTTTCCATTAGCAAGGTAATGACAAGTGCAATAAACCAAATCGTATCAGCCTAATACCACCTTTGTCACAATTCGTTGAGAACGGCATATCATCGATCATATGACAAAACAGTCCAGTTTCCAACTGTTCATTAAAGATTAAAGTACGTCGCGTCGTCTTATTTGTTGCTGTTAAACCAAAAACCTCATCCATAGATATATCTCCCCAAATATATAAGAGTTGGACTTGGGACATGTCACAGACGAACTTGCCTCATTGGAAATCTAGGTCCAGCTGCCCATGAACGGGAGGGGGGGGGGGGGGGGTCGGGATCCACCAAAAAGCGTATTTACTCCTTTTTTCTTCAAGTATACCAGCTTAGAGTTTGATTCCAGCAACGGGTCAAAAACTTTTATGAACGGGCACGGTGAGGGGTGGTTCAACTCGTCATATATATCTCCAATCCCTATGATCCAAAAGCACAAAGGAATGTTATCGCCTTATTTTAAGTTATCGTCAAGTTAAAACTATTAAAAAATGGGCAACCTGGGCCCGATTGCCCCCTGAACCCACACACAAAAAAACCAATGCTCACAAACCTACCAAGTTTCAACTTGATACCTGTTGAATCCTGTCACGGGTGACGGACTTTACTCCTGGGCAATCCGGGCCCAGTGGCCCATGAACGGGGTGGGTGGAGGAGGTACAACTTTAAAAGCAATTTCCCAGCCTTAGAACTTAAATGCACAAGGAATTCATCGTCTTATGTCCAGTTCTGGTCAAGTTATGAACATTACTCACTGGGCAATCTGGGCCCATTTGACCCTGAACCGGGTTGGGGTCACGGTTAGACCCCCAATACCCACTAGTGTATCAAGTCTGGACTTGATAATTGCTCTGGTTCACGAGTTATGAGCTTCACAAAATACGGTGAAAACCGACAACCGAAGCTGCTACCACGCTAGCAATAGTGGAATGTTCTCCACAATTACATTGCACAACACTCCACTAAAAACTCAGGCTCCACTGTTAGTGATGGTGCAAATGAGATGACATTTTAGATACCAAGATCAGTTACCACGGTCGACCCTGGTATCTGAATATGAGATAAGACGGTAACTGGCCAGATTCTCAGTATTTGCAAAAACGCCTTTTAACCGGGCTATCAGTATCACAGATACCACGGTAACTGCAAGAAAGACTTCAGACCGTGGTATCAGATAGCATGGTATCTACAAAACATGAGTATGAATTCTCTGAGGGTTGGGTTGCACTAGAACATTAGATATTCCGATTTGACTCATTCTTTGGGGCATTTTTGGGATCCCAAAACGTAAGTGGAGCGATACTTATGACATCGCAAACGCTGTCCGTCTGTCCGTCTGTCCGTCCGTCTGTAAGCACGATAACTCTCGAAGGGAATGAGATATTTTGATGAAACACGGTGTGAGGATAGTTTGGGCCAAGGGTAAGGTCGAGTTAGTAGATGGGCTCTGTAGCCCAATATTTGGGGGTGGGAGAGGGGGTTCAAATTAAGGGACAAACAAAATATTTGTAAACAGCTAATGTGATAGTTGATTATGGGGTAAGAAGACATGCTGAGCACAAGGGTGAAAATCATTTTCTCGCCGGACAAGTAGTTCGTCCGGAATCCGGCAAAAGCTGGGAAGTTTGTTAAAAGTAAAAGTTTCATTTGAAGTTGATTAAATGTTTGATTTAGGGGTAAGAAGACATGCTGAGCACGATGGTGAAAACTATTTTCTTGCTGGACGAGTAGTTCGGCCGGAATCTAGCAAAAACCGGAAAGTTGGTTAAAAGTAAAAGTTTCATTTGAAGTTGATTAAATAGGGGTAAGAAGACATGACGAGCATGACAGTGAAAATCATTTTCTCGCCGAACAAGCAGTTCGTCCGGAACCCAGCCAAAACCGGAAAGTTGGTTCGAAGTAACAGTTTCATCTGAAGTTGATTAAATGTTTGATTTATGCGTAAGAAGACATGCTGAGCCCGATGGTGAAAACCATTTTCTCGTCCGACAACTAGTTCGCCTGTAATCCGGCCAAAACCGGAAAATATTTTATAAGCAAAAGCTTTATCTGAAGTTGATTAGATGATAGATTTAGGGGTAAGAAGAAACGATGAGTCTATATATGATGATCATTTTTTACCCGGATATATAATTAGTCCAGAATCCGGTTGTACCTGAATTTTTTTTTTGTAAGTCAAAGTTTTATTTAAAGTTGATTAGATTTCTTTATAGGGATAAGGAGATACGCCGGCTTCGTTTCTGAATTTTTCTTTTTTTGCTGGACTAGTAGTTCGCTCGGAATTCGGATGAAACCGCAAATTTGGCAGTAGTAAAGCAGGAAGTTTCGGTCAGTATCTTCAAAACAGATATGGCTTATAGAGGTATAGATAGATAGGTAGATAGAATATCTTAACCCGATTTTCTCTGATGATTAGCCTGGCGAAGACAAGACCCAATCGTCTGGATCAAATCTTAGATTTTTGGGATCCCATCGACACCTTTGGTCTTGTTTCCATCGAAGTCTATTTATATGTTCCGGACAGTTCACTCACGGTACTTCAGAAGTTGTCTAGCCTGTTTTTGAAGGGGGATTATCAAAACAGACGTGCGTGATAATAGAAAGAGAAGGGTCGACCGAGTTAGCGTATAAAGTGAAAATAGGACAGGGAAGCAATTTCTTCAAAAATAACTTAGCGTGCTTCTCCTTCTTCCCCTAAAGAAAACTTCCATGACCCATGTTCGGATTTCTTGCTATTTGATTAGGCGGTATTTGGAATTTCTTTTCCCACCTTTTTGCCACGAGTTATATCGTAGTCGCATGACGCTTTCAAAACGAACTTGCGTCATTACCAGCACGAACAGACGTTTCGGTGGGATCTTAAAGGTTGGTGTTTTTCGTAAAGACAATCAGGTCTTGTAGATTTCCATTTTTTTTCAGAGCACCAAACATGTTATTTATCCTTAATCAAACCTTAACCAGATCCATGAAGTAACTCTTCTCCGTCTTTGATTTCCTCAGACTTGCCCGAGGACAAAATCCCGGTCGGTCCGAGGAAGAAACTAACCTGAGATCGGGTGAAAATCTGTTTCATTTTGTCCGGGTTTGAGTTCAAGCAGGAAGTTTCCGTGTGAGACTGCTGCCGACCCGATGGAGATTAGTGGCGAAACTAGCCCACGTTCGTCGGGGGAGGGGGGGGGGGGCCAGGGCAAGCCCAAAGTTTACCAAAAAGACTTGACGATTTACCGACAAAAGGCGGACATTCCTTGACAAGGCATTATTATAATGAATAGTAAAATATCATCTGAGATAGTTTTGTGATGAAAATGTGTAAATCAGTCATTAATTCCCTGGCATCAACGGTTACCACATGGGACCAACAACATACTATCCAGTCAAAAGCGTAACAAACGCGGGAAGTCATGGTAGACATTGTACTATTTAGTCTGCCCTTCTCAAAAATGTATCTATCTTGCTTGACCAATCAAATGCAGATTATCAGCTACAATTAAGCGGTGATAGGTTAGGCGGTTAAAACCTTAACCATTCAGATACGTACTATATATTATAGAGTATATTCGTTTCTATTTAAGTAAACTAAATTAAATATCCGACGGACCTCCCAAGAAAACAACAAGAGAATTCTTTAAAAGTTTATCCCCGGATATCCGCTTATTTTTGTTCCGTTCTTTCTTTCGACATTCTCCAGAGACTCAAACAGGGGGGGGGGGCTACAGGCGTTTTTATTTCTCCTGGACTCACTTCCCATGTTCTCGTGAGCCCCATCGGATGGTTAATGCTCCGCTTATCATCACCATCACAAAAATAAGTGGCTCCCTTTTTAGATTCGGTGAGGAGTCAATTTGGGGAGATCCTGGTTTCGTTGATTTGTTTTAAACAAATGGTTGTTCAGCATTCTTGTTTCAGTCGTTAATTATCGGATCTATAACAGGAATTCCTGTTCAGTAAAATTGATCATGACAGAATGGTGTCTATTTTGTTGTAGGCTTATTATAACTATTTATATAAAGAATTAAATTGCTTATTTATAAGTAGTGAATGAAAGATCAAATGCTCTTCAGTCGGGATTTGAAAATTATATTCAAACAATGAATAAAACGAATACGTCTGCAGCTACAATAATATTTTGGCAGAGATATTTCGGCCCTTCCTGGCAAGGGTGCTCTTCAGGAAGAATGATTGAGACGAAGCGAACTTTGCAGTAAATTTTTCCCCCATCGTTGTCCGGACATTCAACAGCCTGGCAAGAACCGTTGCAAAGAAGGGTCGAAATGTCGCTGCCAAAGCATCGTAGCTGACGTATCCTTTTATGCATTGTTTGAATTTACGTTTCCCAGTCAGTTTGGGCTCAAGGAGTATTTGATCTGAAAATGTATGTCTGATTTGAACCCAGGAGGGCCCACGATTGGGTTTGAATCACAGCTGCTCATTCAAAAAATATCTTTGGTTTATTTAGTGTTCAACATGAAGCCGCGCCTTGTGGGTCCTAGTGTGTCTTGTTCTAGACTTCTAATTTCAAATCAGAAAATTTGATTTTTAGTTTATATGTCACGGTAAAAGTACCTTATATAAAGCACCGCTTAGATAATAAGTATAATAATAATACAAAGCAAGAGAAAAGGCTTTCGCCTCTAAATAGCTCTAAGAAATTTTGAGTCGTCGAACTGATCATAGTTAAAGATCCCATCAACAATGCACTTGAAACTTATTGATCGATTCAGCACTAACCGAATCTTCGGTAAGGCTAGTCCAAGGATTAATAATTTATTGATTGTTGTATAACGGAAAGAATTCAGCTAAGTTATTTTAAACGTATGCTATGGCTGGGCGCGAAATTCAACGGGATAACGTTAAGAGGGGATGTCGGATAGAAAATCAGTGAGTATGGTAAAAATACTGGGAAAGGCTGGCTTCTATGCCACATAATAAATAGGCCCTTGGAAACAGGGGCGCCCCGAAGGCGGGGGGCGATATTTTCTCCGCTTTTCAAATGGGGAGTCAGAAATAAATTACTTACTATAACAGACTGGTAAGGAAAGCGTTTGAACTAGCATTAGAAGATAAGAGGAAAGGGGCATGGCATGTGCAGGAAAAGTTAATTCTAGACAGTTGTGGACTCTCGTCACTATGGAAAGAGGGGAAGACTAATGGTGACCAAATAAGCGTTATAGCACAAATAGTAAGAGAGCGAATGGAGGACCAAGAAAGGCATGCAGATTCTGCCACAAGGAAGACGAAACATCAGACCACCTGATATATGGATATAGAAGCAGGACTGTCAGGAACCACCAAGACGCGTTAAGAGTGCTTTCCTTAGTGCTAAACTTAACCCCTCAACAACCACCCTCTCAAAAGCATCACTCTCTGACGATGAAGAGCGCCACATATTCTCTGCAACCACCAAATTTTCTGACCACCCTCGAGATCAGTGAAGCAGTTTAACGAAGAGAAGAGGACGTAACACAGAAACCGACAACCAGGCGGCAACACTGGTTGAATGACCAAAGAAGGAGAAGAGGCCGGAGTGGAGCATTTGCTGTCCGAAGCGGTCCACACTACTGAAGAAGAAGGCAAGTTTGGCATGCTGAAATGACGTCTGCGCCGTCCCTGGAAATCTACGCAAAGGCCAAAGAGGAACGGGGGAGAAGACATACTTTAAGGCAGGTCTGAAAAAAGGTTAAATGGGTCGAATTTCGAATTTCAGTCCGGTCGAATTTCATGCCACTTGGAGAAAGGAGAAAAAACCTGGGAAAAATTAAAGTAGCGGATGGTCTTTGCTCTTACCCAATGTGTGGGCAGGCACTAGAAAATACTGAACATTTTATGAATGATCGCGAAGAACTAAAAGATTTAGGGATGGAGGTTTTGGGGGTGAAGCATGGGAGGAAAGAATGTTTGGTACAGGGGTTGGGAGAAAAATCTTACATAGAGCACTTTCTACAGTTCAGTACGGTTTAAGGTTTGGATTGTGTCTATAAAATATGTAAATTTGTGTATATTCTTTTGTGATTACAATGGCTTTAGCGTAATAAACCACTATACTATATGATATAATATTTAATCACCAAAAAAAGCCCTGTTCCAACAGGTGAACCGTTGTTTATCTTCAATCTAGTAACTTGATGTAATTTGGTTCATTTTAAACCAGATAGATTTCTCTGAACGGAAGGCTTTCCCAGAAACTTTAAATTCGGTTTGGGGATCTCGTATCCCTTTAGTCGCTAATGCCATGGACAGACTATCAGAGTCAGATGCTTGCCGAGGAGTTGCCCACTCGCAATTCTAGTGTACAGCAGATGCCCGGTGCAGCGGTGCCAGGTCGGGGCCGGTTGCAAATTGCTACAACATCAAGATCAGTATGTTCAGAAGCGTTTCTGAGATTAATCGCTTTCTGGCCAGTGCGGGAAAGGGTGTACAATTGGTGCAAAGGAGTGCGTAATCCCTCGATGCTTGCGGACTCAAATTCATGTATGGACTTTAGGCACCATTATCAATTCCATACGGAAAGTTGAGATTCTGAGATTCTTTCGAAGTCATGATGAAAGTGAAGAAAATCAAGCCTGGAAACCTTGATCATATGATTTAATCCTTAAAGTGCGAACACACGATCAGGGTTGGGTGCTCCCGGTCTGGAATTCCTGCCCGGATTGTCGGCACCCTCATCACTTCCATATGGAAAATTTGAAATTTTTTCAACTTGATGATGAAAGTGCAGGAAATCCAGCCGGGAAATCATGATCGTGTGTTCCCACTATTAGCCCGAAAGAATCAGGCAGTATGCGCCATCTAGCTTTCTTACCGTTTCTCTTCAACTCCGCAGACACAGATGGCACCCCGGGCGCTGCTTCAACCGGCTTCCCGGCCAACACAAAATGCTTCTTTTCGACAGGAACCTGAACAGATGGCGTTGCTGCCACGCCGGCCTTTTCTTCCCCTGGCTTCTGGGGACCAATGAACGATTTGGCGTCAACGACGGTCTCACTGAAGGCTTTCATCTGCCCACCAGCAACAAAGCGAGACTCGGGTTTAGCAGAAATCATCACCGGTAGTGTTGTTCCGTCGCCCTAGGGAAGAAACGATGGTTACGACATAAGGGATCCTAAATCGTAGTTGCGTTTTTGCTGCTACCATGGTAGCAGATAACACCGTCACTGGATCTGCATTTTGTCGAATTACCACGGTATCTGATACTATGGTTGCTTTTTAAAAACGACCATTGCCAAATTTGCACTCTTAGAAGCCCCCCCCCCCCAAAAAAAAAAAAAAAATTTACTCAAATCCACTCACATCACAAGTGCCAAACTTTTTCCCAGCGAATCTGACAAAAACCTAGGGACTTTTTCAGATATCACGGTGACTGGCCAGATACTGAGTAATTGACCGTGGTATCAGATACTACTGTACCTGCAAAAACGACTTTATAAAGTAGTATCACCAGGGTATCTGCAAAAATGCAATCTTGCAATCTGGCCTCCGTTTATTTTTCTTAATTTTTCCCTTCCCCCGATCTTTTTATCTTCTCCTCTTTCCCATATTTCATTCTTTGTTTCACTAGTCTAATATCGCGTCGTAGTTTAGTCAGGCCTGTACAAGTGTCTTCCACTTCTAGGCCAGCAATACAAGCCTGTATTCTACCAAAATAGGGAGATTTAGTAAAACAATGAGATCGTGTTAAAACTGAGCGCCGCATGGCTGAATTCACGATCAGGTAACCTGTACAAGTGTCTTCCCCTTATAGGCTATTCTGTCGTACTTTAGGTATGTAATATAATGCTTGATTATGTCTTAGAAGGAGGACATACTTCAAACGTCAGCCCGCGGTAGACCTTGCAAGGCGTGGTTATGGGGCCAGCCCAACTATCCTTTTGTCCAGTCGCATCACGTGATCGACACGATACTGTGAACTGAAGAAATCGAGGAGCAACATGGGAATACGGAAGAAGTAAAACAAACAAAATAGAAATTTTCGAAATTAAAACATGGTTCAGCCTCGCTTTACCACATCGGTTGAGTTGTATCCCGTATTTGTTCGAATAATTTTCTAAGTAAATGTACAGAAGTTTACTTCCGTAAATTTGTTTTAAGTGCGGCCTACATTTTTTTATTCAACGGGCCTTTGTATATCTTTTATTTGTTTATTTTCATCCGTCCTGACTCCTGATGGGCATATCAAGTTGAACTAATCTAAATTACCTTGTGATGATATTCCGAACGCTTTTAGTAACCCATACGCCTGTGAAGTGGCCTGATGTGACAAGCCAATATAATCAAGGTGATTATTCCCAACATCCACAGGCATAACAGAATCACACCTACCGGTACTACAAGAGCTGTAAGAAAAGTCAGTTGACCTACCAAGGAGGGTGTACCGAACTGGTCATAACTTGTATACAGGTATACTGCATAGACACATATATAACATACATATTAATATGTTCATATTTACGAACATATTAATATTTTCATATATATGAACATTTACTGAGTAAATCAAAAACTGTATTGGCTGAGAATTTTAACCGTCTTGCTACTTTCCGTTAGTGCTGGAAAATGCAAGTTTTTTGTTGTAAATAGTACCGTGGAAGGAAATGAATGTCTTGATTGTGGCAATGGGATTATTTTTTCAGCATGTGATATAGTGACGTATTCAGGGATGCCATATACATCGTCAGCTAAGATTTCTCAGTCTATGATTGTCAATCATATACAAGAAAGAATTCGCAAGGCATTGGCCTCTTAATTTGTTTTCGTGGGCGATACAGGAAAGACATCCTCGGGTCATTGTTCACCGCCGTTGCTTTACCTCGTGTTCTTTTTGTTGCAACAATCGTAGAACATTTTCGAATTTGCGACATATCTGCTATTAAAATATCATATTTCAAATTTTCCAAATTTCTCCCTGGGTTCCCCATTTCTTTCAGTAATTCGCAGTTGGTTTCTAATTTTAAAGTAAAAGACCCAGTTTTAATTCTGAAGATAAAGTTGACCAACTTTTATACAAAAAAAAAAAAAAAAAGCTTCCGTAGCCCTCCAAACCCACAACCAGAGATGGGCGAATCCGAATCAGGGCTGGATTTAGATTCGGATTCGGATCCCAAACCCTCAATCTTACCAATCCGCTCAAATTCCTAGACTTTATTATTCCAGTTTCCGTTTTCCCAATTTTTACACAGTGTGATTAGGCAATCCAACTTTTTGGTCTCCACCACAATACATCCTCAGTAGCCTAATTTACCACGTTATCTGATACCTTAGATATCAGTGCTTTTTGTCACCACTGTTTTTAAGCCATACCAGTGTACATCATTTTATTTTTGTTAAGGTCGGATTTGGATCCGGATTCGATTCCGGATTCGAATACTCAGCACCAAATAGTGGATTCAGTTTCGGAATCGTTAATAATTGTAATTTAGCTGTCAAAATCTTGTGTATTTTTATAGTATTTATGTGTCATTGACTGGACTAGATGGTTTAGGCATAGTTCTGTTCTATACATTATTTTGTACTCCTCAGTTCTGAGGGAAATAAATAAATAAATATGCAGACTGACATAAAATACCTACAGAAACTTTGATATTTCCATCATCCAGAACTTTAGATTCCACAGGAGGCAGTTCAACAATCTCTCCTGGCTCCTTTCCTCCCACTGTCTGCCTCTCCCCAGTCTTTGCTGGGATAGATGTTGTCGTCTTCCCAGTTCCACGAAAGCCATTTCCTCCTCTTCCCCTCATGGGTCCAGGTCCACCTCGTCCCCGGAAGCCTCTACCTCCCCTTGTTCCAGGTGGACCGGGATATATGGGATGGCCACCGAATAGTCCAGCAGGTCCAGGACCAAAGTCGTCAGCCCAAAATGGTCCATCACCATATCCAGGCCTCGGGTGGCTCATTGGTGGGTAAGGCTGGAAGCCACCTCGTCCTCGTGGGCGTGGGGGAAGGTAGGGTCTGCCTGAAATAAAGAAAGAAAAGGTAAGGCAAGTTGTGATAAGAAGTTTCAGTTTCATTGGAATATATTTAAAAACAAACAAAAAATACACAGTTAACATTCCTGCCAGGAAAGCACATAAGGAGTGCTTGGCTACGGCAGGGAAATAGCAGATATTAGTTAAACAATAAACAGAATCAACTAACTGAATACTCTATATAAAGAAGACAAACCAAAATCGATTTATAATTATATTAAATGATCCATCCATCCGATCTTGACATGACGACAGGGAGCAAGAGTCATGGGTGTAAGGGATTAATGCTTTCTGCAAATGGTAGTGGTACTTATATCAATGTGTTTAGAAGAACAGTTTATCATCAATTTGGAATTGGAGGTTGAGACAATGAGTCATTTGTGCCCTGAGCTTCGACGATCGTCAGCAATCTCACCACTGCCCAATGAAAAGCCGCGTTTGTGTTGAGATTAAAATTTCACGCGTCATAGTAGAACTTACGCCGCACATATTCTGAACGTCATAACTAGAGCAAATAGTGGAAAATAAAAAAAATCCCTTTGCAGAATCCGAAAAATTCAGTGTATGCAATAAAATGATATAAAATATAAGTTGGCTTTTCAGTTAAACTTTAAGATGTGCTATGCGTAGCACAACCTTTGTTTTCCCTGCGATTTGCAGAAGGCATTGATCCCTTACACCCGTGACTGTTACCCCCTGTCCGCATGTCAAGGTCGGATGGATGGACCAGTTAATATAATTATAAATCCATTTCGGTTTGTCTTTAGCCGTAATCTTCCAAAACCTAAATGCCCATCTAGCCGATATCGTTCGATCTCTACCTCAACTCCCCGAGGAAGATATTCCAAGTCCAGCTCTTAATTTTGGGGAACTTCCTGAGATTTTAGAATCAGACTCTATTACATTTGACAAATTAAAGAAACCAAAGCGGACTAGTATCAGGCCTACTGATATACCGGTGGATCTCTTAAAGGCTTTCCCATTCTCAGTGCCCTTCGACTCATATCTTTTGTATCATAGCACAAACTGAGGAATCCCCGTCTGGATGAATAAACCGGTTTTGTACCCATATCCAAAAAAGGTTTAAAGCACAACTCTTACTAGAAATGATCATTTCCCCGTGAAACAAATCAGAAAAAATGTTTTCCGAAAATACCGTTACTTTCCATCTGAAATTAGCGACTTTATTGTTAGAGCTTGTCGACTCTATCCAGCCTCCTGCTCTCCAACGCGGCGGCTGGGCGCAAAACATTTAAAAACTGAACGCGCCGTGGTTAAAAAGTTGGAAAACTAAGCAAATAAAAGAAGTAAAAAACAGACGATTCTCATATCCTTATATGTGAAAGAGTCGTCAGCGGACATTGATGATTCAGGCAAACTTTGCGTTGTGTGACGGGCAAACTCTGCACATCTGAAAAAACGCTAAAAGTTCGTAGGCACAAAACGAAACAATGGAGAAAGGTGGAGCTTGTGATTGTACATGGGAGCTAGGTATATTATAAAAGGCAGAATAAGTAAGAGGGGTCCTTTAAGAAAGTTTTGTAGCTAACTCTTTAAACGGTTATATACTGGAGCATATTGACCCTTAACAATCGGAAACATGCCGCGGAAGGCAACTACACATTACCTGGTCAGTTTACTCGACACCGACACTACTCTCAAGCATTTGGACGACCTGGAACGTTTGCTCAACTTGATCACAACTGACCTGATAAAGGCCTTTGACCTAGTTCGTCAAAAGTATACTTTTAGAGAAGTTAGTTACAGATTTTGTAATGTTCACCCTTTCCTTCTCTACAGATTTATCAAGAAAGTTATCTTGGCGTGGGTTGTGCTCTTATGTTTTGGTTTTTTGTTCGGTTAGTGTGTGTTTGACTCGTTTTCATGTTCGATAATCATTTTGAATGCTTTTCATTGATTTTGATTTTTAATTAAAAAAAAATTATTGTAAAAAGTAAAAATTAAAATATTAAGGTAAATGTTAAAGCACAATGGACACTTCTAATACTTTACTTTGTATTAAATGCTTCACAAATAAACATTTCCGACTTCCTTTAGAAGGCGCTACGAAATTTGGCCGTTCTCTTGTTATCCTTTGTCTTTACCTCTCTGGCATTTCGGCGATCCAACTCTTAGGAGCTGGGATATCGTGGCAGGAAATTCAAAAACTCCCAGCAATGCTTGATAGAAAGGGATATATATATATATTCATCAGAAGTTCCATGGCTTAAAGTTCCTTTTTAAAGTTTTCTTTGTGGAATGGTGTTGCCGAGCTTGATTAGCTTGCTTTATAATATGTACCAGAACATGCTATAAGCTTATACAAAATAACATAGCTACAAAAATCATTCGAAAACAAATAACCTATTCAATCCGAATTATACAAGCTGATTTATCCATAAAATAAAGATCTACTAAGTATTATAAGAAACATCCCTTTTATCTTTGTCCAAGCTAGTAAATTGAGCATGTACTGGCCCAAAAAATTACGCTTTGAAATATCACAGAGAGGAAAATGTTGAAAAAGCTGCTGATATCTAGGGGGTAAGCATTGTTCCTAGGTGGTTACAGAGTGGGATTGGGGTAGTTTTATGTGCCCATTGAACTTTAAGTTATGAATAGAATTGTAAAGCTAATATAATTTTAAAGTAAGATAGAAAGAGTAAGTGCCACACTTACGTCACTGAGTGGAGGAGGAACAAAAAAAAAAGTTAATTTAATAAGAAATCTCACTCACCATCCTTGCTGTTATGATTTAAATTTTATGTTCTGTAGTCTTCATACATGATAAAAGTAGCAGTAGGCCTACCGGAGTAGTGCAAACGGAAAGACATTTAAATCGGATAAACCAGAAGTATTTTGGGGGGTCGCAAGCATACTTTGATGCAATTACTGACAAACAAATGCTAAATTTTTTGTAAAATGTTTTAACTTATTGTGTCCTTAACTAATCCTATGCAAGAGCAAGGGCTGCTCGAGGGCACTGCCACCTTTGATTAGAATTTTCTCTTGTCAAAAGACTACAGCACTGACAAAAGATAGCAGCAGCTAAGATTTGGTTTGCAACTTTTTGGCTACTTGATTTGTTTTTTCAAGTGCTGTGAATTCGCTGTGACAGATAAAATAAAGTGTTAGATTAGACGTGTGTGATCAACGTTTTTTATTCTGAAGGCGAGTCATCTTTTGGAAAACTCTGAAAGTAAGGCTCTGACATTCTCTCAGTTGTTGCGAATGTTTTGATTGTAGCTTTGATGTCTCCTCTTACACTTTGAAATTTGACCTGATGTAAGTTGTTTTACCCATTAAAAAGAAAGTTTTGGGAGCCACAGAAAGTTAAAAAGTTGGTACAGAATTTTGGCAGACAAAAAAATAGTCACAGTAGGCCTACTGGTTTCAGGTAGGGTCGATCTAGTGTGTTCTGTAAATCTATAAAAACTTTTATTTTCATCTGAAAAAAATTCTCCTGAGATAGCGTGAATCGCCACATTTAGCCCAAAATCAAGGCCTTCGTTCTGCATGCAGTCTCCCCATGTACTCCCCCCATTTAATCCTGCAGTAGGAATAGAAAATAAATAGATTTTTTTTTATCAAGTACCCAATTTCTTTCAGCTCTATTTTTTATGGCACTTGCCCTTCGGCCAGGTGTCCGTCCGTCGGTCTGTCGGTCGGTCTGTCAGTCGGTCGGTCCAGGTTTTGCTAGTTCGGGCACTTCCACATGAGCTAAGACGGTGAAACTTGGCAGGCATATCAGGAACCCCAAAAGAGTAAGTTGGAAATAGTCACTTCACCGATCTGAGCATCGTGGGGTAGTGGAGGGAGGGGGAATCCGGAATCTAGAGGTATTTATAACTTTTGAACGGGTGATCGGGTGAACCGGATCCGGTGACTCGGGGGGGGGAGAGCTGGAGGGGGAAACCGGAAATTTTGGGAAAAGCTTAGAGTGGACGGATTGGGACGAAACTTGGTGGGAAGAACTTACTCAAGTCCTAGATACATCATTGACATAACCGGGCCAGATTTGGGCACTGCGGGGGGAGTTGGGGGGGGGGGGGGGGAATTCGGTGATCCCGCGAGTTTGGTACTAGGACGGTGAAATTTGGTAGACACATCATGGACTCGAACAGACTGCCTTGAGAATAGTTGTTTCCCCTATACGACCATCGTGGGGGGCATGGACGGATGGGGAATCCGGAATCTAGTGGCAGGCAAGTCTTTATGACTTACCACTTTTGGTGATAATAAATAAATAACTTTTGAACGGGTGATCGGATTTGAATTAAACTTGGAAAGTGGAAAGAGCTATCGCAGAGATGTTCATCAGATGTTCCACGTGAAGTCCGGACAGGATCCGATACTTGTGGGGGGAGTTGGAGGGGTCCACCGGAAATCTCGTGAAACGCTTGGAGTCGAGGGATTGGGATAGAATTTGGTAAAAAAAAAAAAAAAAAAAAAAAAAAAAAAGCGTAAGCACTGTAGACACATTCTTGACAGAACCAGACCTTACCGGGGCTGTTTGGGGGAAAGTTGGGGTAGGTTTCCCGGAATTCGAGTGATCGCGAGTTATGACACTTCCAGATGTGTCAAGGGCGATAAAACTTGGCGGGCATATTACTGACCCGACCAAATAGACTTAAGAACCCGACACGATGCCCTAAGAAAACTTCCGTTCCTGGATCCGAACGATTCTGAGGGAGCTAAGGGAATTGGAATCCGAAAATTACTGACTTCCGTAGGTTGCGAACAGGTGGTCCGATTCGAGTGAAACTTTATGGGTGATAAGAACTGATGACCTGGCTATGCAAAACATGTTTCCGAACGAAATGCAGCCATGGTTGCGGGAGTTGGAGGGGGGTCCGGAAACTCTTTGACGTGCACAAAAACCAAACGAATGGGCCGAATGGGATGCAACTTGGACAGGACCGATTTTGTGCTTCCCAGATTCGTTATTTGGCGTCCGAATCTATTCGGTCACAGAGGGGAGAGTTGGAGGGAGCGTCTCGGAAATTCTGTGGCTCGCCGAGGGGTCACGAGTGGAGCGATTTTAATGAAACTTCCAAAGTAGAGAGATCATATGCCCTAGATGACATATTTTAGGGTTCGGACCGAATCCGAGCACGGTGCTCGAGCAATTTCCCGACATATTCGAGTGAAACTTGATAGGCGGTAAGAGAAGATGCTTTTAGATGTATAATTTATGTGTCCGAGCCAGATTCGGCCGTGGCAGGGGGAGTTGGAGGGGGGGGGGGTACCGGAAATAGTGTGGCACGTTTAGGAATCAAACGAGTGGATCTAAACTTAAAAGGTAGAAAAGTAATATGCCGTAGATGATCCGACACAATGCCAGAAATACTCAGACTCGAGTGAAACTAGATATCCTATTTCTAGGTCCGAACCTAGGGAGGTTGAACGTGGTATTTTGTGACATTCTCATCTACTTTCTTGCATCACCTACTCGTAACAAGTGGCCATATGAGCTCGTAGTTCTTGTTAATAATGAAATTTTGAAGCTATTCTATTTATTTTTTTTTAAATCAATCTTAGCCTACTTATGATTCTTATTCTCATTTAATATTGTGTAGCCTAAAAAATTTTAGATCTCTTGCAGTCCAACACTAAACACACGTGATGTATTTTGGATACAGTCTGGACACAGTCTAAAGTAGAGGTATGCTTATGTGAACGCCCGCTATCAGTGAATGATAGCCGAAGAAAAAACTAAAACCCAAACCAGGTATCTTTTACTATAAAATACTTGTGATCCATTCAAATTGTTGGCACTTTTTGAATATTTTGCTGATGTACGGCTGATAGTGACTCAACTGCCACCTAGTTTTCCTTTCACAATATAAATACTTTGCCAGAAGAAATGCATCTTCAATGGAGAAGATGGCGGTTTGAACCTGCAGATGTCTATAACAGAAGAAGGAGCTTGTTTGTATATTCAAAATCAAAGAAATTCAATTGAACTTCTACTTCAAGTTTGTGCCAGGATAACCCTGATCTAGCTGGCTGTTGGCTGATATCAAGTTTGTTATTTTTCCTTTCCATTTGATTCGTTTTATATGCAAGTCACAAGGCCAGGTAGTGGAAAAGTGTTCAAATAAGCATAGGGTACCAACATGATAATGTTCGATAATCTGGCTTTCCCGAAACTCAAAATTTAATTTTACAATGTATTACAAGGCACCTGAAAGATGGTTCTCCATTGTTCCTAGTACAGAGATAGTGATATGCCAAACATAGACCAATGTATACTTATAAATTAATAGAAGCGAAAGCCTTTTTACTGCAGTTATATTATTATTATATCATTATTATTATTTTACTGAACCCAGATAGGGCTGGGCCAGGCTTGACACTTTTGTCTTTGATCAACTTCTGAAAAAACACTTTTGCTCACAGCAGAGTAGGAACTGGAAGGACCTTTTTGGTATCCCAAAACGTAAGTGGAGGGATACCTATGACATTGCAAAAGTTGTCCATCTGTCTGTCTGTCTGTCTGTCTGTGAGCACAATACTCTCGAGGGAATGAGATTTCTTTTATGTAAATTGGTGGGAGGATCTTCTGGGGCAAGGGAAAGGTCGAGTTGGTAGATGGGCTCTGTAGCCCTACATTTAGGGGTGGGGGGTTCGAATTAATGGACAAACACAACATTTTTAAACAGCTAATGAGATATTGATTTAGGGGTAAGAAAACATTCTGAACACGAATATGAACACCATTTTCTTGCCGGAAAAGTAGTTCGCCCGGAATCCCTCCAAAACTGGAAAGTTTGTTTAAAGTAAAGTTTATTTTGTAGTTGATTAGAAGTTCGATTTAGGGGTAAGAAGAGACAATGAATCCACATATGACAATCATTTTTTACCTGGACATACAGTTCGCCCGGAATCCGGCTGAAACCGGAAAATTGGTTAAAAGCAAAAGTTTTAGCCTATTTGTACTTGATTTGATATTCCATTTAGGGGTAAGAAGAGACACTTAATTGATATATGACAATCAATTTTTTTCCCGGATATATCTTGTCCGGAATCCGGCTGAAACCAAAAAATGTGTTATAAGTTAAACTCTATATGCAGTTGATTAAACATTGGATATAGGGGAAAGGAGATACGCTGAATTGGATTTTGAGCTTTGTTTTTTCGCCAGACAAGTAAGTAGTTCTGGAATTCCGCCAAAACTTGTAAATTGGCGGAAGTAAGGCAGGAAGTTGCAATCAATTACGGCAAAACAGATAAGACTCAGTTTAGTACACTAGCCCCTTTTCAAGCATGGTGCTCAAACGTCTAGCACCATGCCTGGGTGCTAGACGTTCAAGAACTGTACCTTGGATTTCATGTATGGTGCATGGATTTCAGTATACAGTGCATACATCAAAAACACAGTTTCTGTCATAACAACTGAGCACTAGCTCGGACAGGGCTGAAATTACTACCATGAATTAGAGAAATCAAAGACAATCCTTTATATATTTTTCACAACAAAAACAAAAGGGCTCGGCTGATGACAGATGTTAAAAACCTCATTTCCTTTTCTACATAGTCAAGGGTTTCGCATGCAAAGTGTCCTGTGCCTCAGCTTTTTCTACCTAGCAGCCAACCAGAATACTGGCTCTTGGGGAATAGATAGGGAAAATACATGGAAAATAGATAGGGTGCTGTTAGGTTTTTCATCTCCATCATCATTAGAGCCATTTTGTTTTTGTTGTGAAAAATATATAAAGGATTGTCTTTGATTTCTGTAATTCATAGTAGTAATTTCAGCCCTGTCCGAGCTGGTGCTCAGTTGTGCTGACAGAAACTGTGTTTTTTCTGTATGCACTGTATACTGAAATCCATGCACCATACATGACATCCAATGTACAGTGCTTGAACGTCTAGCACCCAGGCATGGTGCTAGACGTTTGAGCAACGTGCCTGAAATGGGGCTAGTGTACTAGACTGGATAAGACTTAAAGGGGTAAACACACATGCTGAATCCAAATCTGAGATCTACCAGTTTCTGTACTGTTTTTTGAAAAACGACAAAAAACAATTTTTTTTTAGTTTTGAAGGTGTTTCAACCCCCACTATAAGCCTTGATCTGTTTCCAAAATTTTTAAACAAAAATTTTCAACTGTCTGTGTTAAATATTACATTTTTGGGATCCCATCTAACCTTAGGTCTTGTTTTCTAAGCTAGGCGAGACATAAACAAACAACACTCAATACTATTGACGACTATCTCTCCTTGCCGATTCAAAATCTCCAGTCTCTCGGGGTACCTAGCAGAAGAAAGACAGAAGTGGTGTCACGGCTGCTTCCAAAGATCGCAGTGATTGATTGACACAGGATTTGAATCGTTGAGTTGAAGTCTTACGGACACGCTTACTCCTTCTTCTTGAGGATCACTGGCATCTTTTGGATATAGAGTATCAGTAAAATTCAAAAATATGTCCTGCAGAAATATTAATCCAACCAAAAAAGGGCCAAACATGGTCATAGGCCCTTCTCCTATGGCTATAAGCTAGCCTCTACAGTCTTTGATACAAACCCCTGATTTTTGGATAGCCTATGCCAAACACTGGATATACCTAACGTTTGGCATATCCTATGCCTAAAGCTGGTTACCCTATGCCAAACGCTGGATACCTGTTGTCAATCTAACCCTGACCTATCTAACTACAGATGAATTCTGATTGGTTGATTTCTGAGCTTCAGTCAAATCATCAATATTTTATTGGATTAGTGTATCCAGCGTTTGGCATAGGGTATGCCAAAGGTTAGATAGGCTATACCCAGCATTTGGCATAGGGTATCCAAAAATCAGGGATTTGTGGTAGACTGGACAAGGTATCCTACTCCACTGAAACCCTACAAGGAAATTTCTGTGCAGTCCAAAACAGGTCCTGGATCACTCAGGGTTTCCTTCTTGACAGTTAGGATCATTTTAGGACTGGACTGAAATTTCCTTCCAACCTTTTTAGGCCAGGTTCAAGGTCGTGTAAATTCAAGGTTGGATAGGCCACCCCTAGACTAAAGAGGTGTAGACCTGGTGTAGACTTGGTGTAGACAAGCAATAGACAAGGTGTAGACTGTTTTTAAAATGATGCCAAAACAGTAAACCTTAGTCAAAAGTCCCACACACTTACCAGACATCCTTCAGCTACAGTACTGGACCACTTGAAAGGTAACAAATAGGGAATAAAATATAAACCACGGTTGTTGTTGTTGTTGTTTGGGGTTTGACGCGTTCGACCGAAAGGTCATATGCGTTCGTATCACTCGTTCTTGCAGAGCTTTATATTCACTAACTTGCTTGGGTATCACTCGAATATTTTCACTGATTTCGTCTTATGTATATCACTTGTCTTGCTGGTTGGTTGGGGTTGTGTTGCTGCGGCAAATACCTGCGTCATAAAAACAAATATGTCAAAACGTGCACTTTGTCGTGAGCATGTCAATTCATAAAACAAAAAAATTACAACTCTAAAATACAACAAATCACATATTATTTCTCAGTCCTTCATCTTTTCTATGGGAATTATTTCTCTTTTTTTTCTCCCATCTCTAAAAGGGTGTACTTTTTTTTTCCCTTTTTTTTTTTTTTTTTTTTTCTATTTCATATTAAAACACTATCCTCTTTAACTAACTTCATTCAATCTATTTGCATTAAAATACATCAAACCAATACCTTATTGTATATTACTATCTAACAATTATAATCTTCTCTATTAATAAACAAACTGATTCTAGCACCCGCCAAAACCATAACAAACCAAAAATAAAAATCAGTAAAAATAAAACAAATTTAAATTACAGGGAGTGAACCAAACCAGTAGCATGAACGAATCTACCCAGAAAATTTGTGCTTAGTTTTCTAGCCCAAAGCGGGGACGTGTGGTGGCCCAGAACGGCACGCATTGTGAACGCTTGGAATGACTTCTCGCAACTTTTTCTTAATACTTCTCTCTCCTTGTGGTATTTCCTACAACTGAAAATAATGTGGCGGATATCTTCATACACTCCGCAAATATCACAATTTGGGGAAGGGACAAATTTCCATCGAAAAAGGGTGGATTTTGTTTTTGCATGGCCACTTCTGAGGCGAAACAGGCACGTTGAAAGGAGTCGGGAGGGGAGGTACATCTCTTTTGATGGCTGTTTATAATCATATAAATCCAGGAGTTGAGAGTGGGACAGGCGGAGCCAAGCCTTTTCCTCATCAAAAATGTGTGTACTTATTGATGACAGAAGTTCAGGGCTGGTCATGTGAGCAAACGTGGTGACGTCCAGATGAGAAGCAGCTTTCGCGGCTGTATCCGCTAATTCATTACCTGCAACTCCACAGTGAGCAGGGACCCAAACAAATAGTACTGACATACCTTTCCTTTCCAATTTTGTAATCAAATTTTCGATCTGAAGGGCAACGTTTCGGGCTGGACTTTGCTGACGTGAAAGGTAACTCAGGGCTGATAGTGAGTCAGAGCAGATAATGTACTTCCGATGCTGGTCATTGGTTTGTCTCGATAGTGCCTGGAGAGCAAACTTGATTGCCATCAGTTCTGCTGAAAAAATCGTCAGTTCCGGGGGTAGACGGTAAGAGAGAGTTAAACTCAGGGTTGGTATGACGACTGCGCAACTGCATGTTTTTTCCATCTTCGATCCATCTGTGTATACCTGAGTGTAATCTTGGTAATCTGCAATTTTTGCAAGGAAGATTAGTTTCATCAACATAGGGTGTCCTTCTCCTTTTGAGGTGCTAATCTTTGGGACGACCAATTTGCCGATTCCTCTGGAAGCTCTAGAGGTATCGTCATCTAATTCGACAGTTAGTTTTCCATTGTCCATAAACTCTTCTACACCAGGCAGGCCAAGGAATCTTTGGAAAGAAGGTGTCTCGTGTGGTTTGAAGCGGATATCGGGATTGTGGCAGCTAACAATTTCTTCATGAATAATGTTATAATGTATATAATGTTATAATGTTATAATGTTATAATGTTATAATGTTATAATGTTATAATGTTATTAGCAAACTTAAATTTATGTAGGCTAGCCTACACTTCCAACCAACTGCTTGCTTGCTAGTGCTTGCTTTGCTACAAGTTGTCTGGAGCAACTCCAGCATCTAAGAACGGCTTGGCAACTGTGACGTGAATCCAAACATTGACTGTAGATGTCGTCGCTAAATAATAAGACCTATATCTCTGGCTTGCCATTGGACAGCTGTTATCCGAAGAATGAATAAAGGCCATATCTCATATTTATACAAGATGTAATTTGTTTGGTTAAAGCCAGGTTTCACCTTACATTACCTGCGTTCTCGGTCATGTGAGTTCTCACCGGTGGTCTCTGGTTAGATTCTTATAAGGCGTATTTGCATCCACCGGTGACAACCGGTTCTTGAACTAACCGGTGTCCGGTTTTACCTCACCGGTGCGGACTTACCAGAACCTGTTCGGGAGCTCGGCTATACCGAGAAGTTAGCTAGTTTTCGTCAAAATTTTGTGGTTTCGCAAAACCAAGAATTTAAGCCGTTTTTGGGATCCCAAAACGTAAGTGGAGGGATACCTATGACATCGCAAAAGTTGTCCGTCTGTCCGTCCGTCCGTCTGTCCGTCCGTCTGTAAGCACGATAACTCTCGAAGGGAACGAGATATTTTGATGAAACTTGGTGTGAGGGCTCGGTCGTCGGACCAGTCAAGTTCGTAGATGGGCTTTGTAGCTCTACATTTAGGGGTGGGGGAGGGGATTCAAATGAAGGGACAAACAAAATATTTTGAAACAGCTAATGTGATAGTCGATTATGAGGTAAGAAGACATGCTGAACACGATGGTGAAAGCCATTTTGTCATCGGACAAGTAGTTCGCCCGGAATCCGGCCAAAACCGGAAAGTTTGTTGAAAGTAAAAGTTTTATTTGAAGTTGATTAGATGCTTGATTTAGGGGTAGGAAGACATGCTGAAGACGATGGTGAACATTATTTTCTCGACGGACAAGTATTTCGCCCGGAATCCGGCCCAAACCGGAAAGTTTGTTGAAAGTGAAAGTTTTATTTGAAATTGATTAGATGTTCGATTTAGGGGTACGAAGACATGCTGAAGACGATGGTGAAAACTATTTTCTCGACGGACAAGTATTTGGACCTGAATCCGGCCCAAACCGGAAAGTTTGTCAAAATTAAAAGTTTTATTTGGAGTTGATTAGATGTTCGATTTAGGGCAAGAAGACATGCTGAACACTTATGTGAAAACAAGTTTCTACCCGGACATGTAGTTCGTCCGGAATCCGGCCAAAACCGGAAAACTGTTGGTAGTCAAAGTTTTATTTCTAGTTGATTAGATAATCGATTTAGGGTTAAGAAGAGATGCTGAGTCCCTGTATGACAATCGTATTTTACCCGGACATATAGTTCGACCGGAATCCGGCTGGAATCGGAAAATTTGTTATAAGCTAAATGTCTATTTGAAGTTGATCAGATGTTCATTACTGGGGAAAGAAGATACCCTGATTTCGTCTTTGAGCTTTATTTTTTCGCCGGACAAGTAGTTCTGGAGTTCGGCCGGAACCGGGAAATTGGCAGAAGTGGCAGGAAGTTTTCGTCAAAACAGATATGACTCATAGGGGTAAACACACATGCTGAATCCAAATCTGAACTTGGTTTTCTCAGGTGATTAGCAATTTGGCCTTAATCTGTTTCTGAATTTTAACTGTAAAAATGTTCAAGGAGTCTGGCGAAGACTGGATCTGGCTAAGACAAGACCCAGTTGTCTGGATCAGATATTGAATTTTTGGGATCCCATCGAAACCTTTGGTCTTGTTACACTCGACGGTGGACCAAAATACGCGTTACAAGAGAAGAACCGGACACCGGGGACAGAACACCAGATACAACCTGGAGTGCAACGAAAGCAGGTAATATACTTTCGGAAACCTGGGACTTTTGCACAGTCAACCCACCGTTCTTGATTTTCATGATAATGAGGACGGTTAATTTTATTCTTCACCATTTTCTATATATCCCCTTCACAAATCATTTACATCCCACCCCAATTGCAACTGTGAATATTTGTTATGACTAAACTTACGTGCCCGTGAAGGAATGCCGTGTGTCTCGCAGAAGAGCAGGAAGCGTCACCAAAGTTGTCCCCAACGAACGTCATTCACTGGTTGGCATAGGATTTGAGCTATCGTTCGGACGAAGTAACCTTAAATTAACTCGAATCGCATTGTCCAGCGACAAAGGTGTTTGGTACTGCTGTGGTTGTCGCTGGTCTGAATTATTTTAGTCACACATGTCGGGACTGGTTTTTGGTTTGTGTCTGGTAGAGGATTCCGGGGCATCTCAGTCGTATTTCCAGCGTTTGGCTTCCCGCTCCTTGTCAAGATTGAGCTTGAATGAGTCCACTGTCTGCGCACTGACTGTATCCTCTGACAATGTGTTCCAGTTTTGCACCACTCTGGTTCAGAAGAAGTGGTTTCAGGGCCTGGTGGGAGCAAATGGCTTTGGAATCTTCTTACTTTGACCTCTAATTGTTTTTGCAGCTTGATTTGTGGAGGTATAGAGGTGAGGCTTTGACTCGTTCTTCCCAAAGTTCGCTGGTGTGTTTTGGATTGCGTCATATAGACCGTGTTCCACCCTTGTAACAATAGTTACTATTAGTTACTATTTCCGTTCCATCCTCACGAAAAGTTACTACGCTGACCGTTCCAACCTTGTCGGAATAGTAACTAATAGTTACTATTTGCTTACCATGCTAGGGAGCGTAGTAACTACGCATCTCTGCAACGTGATTGGCCGGATTCACCCATGGCGTGAGATTCTGCTGGAAAATAGAAAAATCGTTCCAGCCTTGACGGCAAAAAGCCAGAATTCGTGACGTCTTGCGTAGTAACTACTGTAAGTAGGATGGAACACGCTCATAGAGTATTACTGTTCCTTTTTCTCATATTCCGTTTATTTAAATATTTACTATGTCTCCACGGAAGATATCGGAATTCGGGGTGTCCAAGACCATGGAGTTTCAATTGTTTTTAGCCTGGCTTCACGATCGGGATCCATCTCGACAAAAAATGGATTCGCTTTTTTCAAATAAATAATTAATAATCACCATTCATTCAAATGACACATGTTTGATGGTTTATATATATATTTTTGTTAGTCGTCTTTCTTCACTTCTGTTAATCACGTTTGCATCAAATATTTATCACGTGTCAGCCTCATCAGAACCAAGAATGAGCACCCGCGCAATCGAAGTCAATAGTTGCGTTTTTGCTGATACCATGGTATCTGTTACCACAGTCAAAAGGCGTTTTTGCAGTTATCGTGGTATCTGGCCAGTTATCGTGGTATCAGATATTCAGATACTGCGGTCCGACCGTGGTAACTGGTTGTGGTATCTGAAAAGTCATCTCACTTTCATCAAATTTTGTCAGATTGGTGAGAAAGACGGTTAGCACTTAGTGATGTAACTGAATATCTGTTTTTTCTTTTGGGACGACTTCCAAAAGTGCAATTTCGGCAATAGTCGTTTTTGCAGAGCACCGTGTATCAGATACAATGATAACTGCAAAAACGACTAATTGCAGATCCATTAACCGTGGTAACAGATACCATGGTATCAGCAAAAACGCAACTGTTGATAACTCGGTTCAGGCGGCGATAAACCATTCATTGGCCAAATAGCAGTAGTATTGTACCGGTTAACCGGACTTGAAAGAATAAATATTTACTGTGTCTCTACGGAAGACGTCGTAATTCGAGGTGTCCAACACCATGGAATTTCAGGTGTTTTTGGCCTGGTTTCACGATTGGGATCCATGTCGACCAAAATGGATTTCCTTTTTTTGAAATAAATAACCAATAATCGCCATTCGTGCAAAAGATACATGACACATCTAAATAAATACGTACATCTATAATACCGTTTAACTTAACTAGAATTAAAATAATGGGGAAAGAGGGTACAAAAGATTTCAGACAGCAGTCAGTCGAGTTTATAGGTCTCTGGGAAGCAGCGTCCCTAAGTCTTTATCGCGTGTACAGCTGCTACTTGCTAGGGTCTTAAAATTCGATAAAATGGCACGATGCGAAGGCGGTGCCAGACATTTGCTCCCAAACGGAATTGTCAGCTGATGCCGTCTTTCAGAAAGGGTTGGCAGGTGAAGCTTGACCAGGCCACCCTCATATGAAACCTAGCCCGGGCCGCGCTTTATCTTAACAGTCCTTTTCTGGAAAGCTTCGGGTTTATCAGTCTGTGAGTTTGTGAATCCGGGGTGCCAAGCTGGACATGCATGTGCAGTATGCAGTACGTAGATGCAATGTACGCACAGTAGATACTGCGTGAATCTCGTGACGGAATAGCAAACCGTCTCTGAACCGTGGACGACCTGAGGATTTGTGCTGCTTTTCGAGTAAAATACTCTACGTGGGAACATCAATCAACAAATTGAGTAGTTTAACTGTTATTCTGGATTCTAGAACGTATATCCTCAATCTCAGGAAGGCCCCTTTTTAAAACAAGACCAAAGGTTTTGATCCCAAAATTTTAATATTTGGTCCAGACAATTGGGTCTTGTAGAGATCCAGTCTCCGCCAGACTCCTTGAGCCATCTACTAATAAAAGTTAGAAAAAGATTAAGACAGATGGTAATCATCTGATAAGACCAAGTTCAAATATGGATTCAGCATGTGTGTGTATCCATATAGCCTGCGTCATCTCGCCTTACTTCTGCCAAATTTCCGATTCCGGTCGGATTCGGGGCGAACTACTTGTCTCAAATTTTTCAAAAACGGGTTCAGCGTATCTCCTTACCTCTCTGTCGAACTATAATCAACTTCAGACGAAATTTTCAACTTTTAACAAATTTTCCGATTTCCCCCGGATCGTGGCGAACAATGTGTCCGAATGAACTGAGCGTGTTTTCTTTTCCCTAAATCGAACACCTTATGAAATTCATATAAAACTCTTTTAACAAATTTTCCGATTTTGTTTCTTTCTTTCCGGTTTTCTTTTTTGTTTTTTTTTCGGTTTTGTTTTGGCCGGATTCCGGGTGCAGGGGCGTCGCTATGGGGGGGTGGTACCATCCCCCCTCGAAGAAAGAAAAAAGCTAAAATGGGCGCTCGCAGAGCGCCCGACCACGAAAATTCAGCTCAACTGGGCGCTCACTCAGAAAAGCTAAATGGGGGTCTCGCAGTACGCCACCCAGAAAATCTAAATGGTGGTCTCGCAGTACGCCACTCAGAAAAGCTAAATGGGGGTCTCGCAGTACGCCCGAAAAATTCAGTAAGGCTAGCTCCTAAAGGCGTCGGCTGTTCTAGGTTCTCGAGCTTTTGAAACTCAAGCAATTGCATTCTAAGTCGCAAGTTTTGAGAGGCAAGCTATTTCTAGTCGTTCAGATACGAAGAGGTTTTTTAATCGTATTTTGTCAGAATGAGAAGTATGATTGTTAGATCTAAGCTTCCATGACCGACAAAAGTCAGTAGTCAAATCATGAGTTTCACCCACAGTTTTAAATCAAACACGATTTGTTGTGTACTCTCGATTCAAGTAAAATCTGGCTGATTTTGCTTGGGGCGTACATTTCCAATAATTTGTTAGTTTTATGCAAAGATTCTTTGTATTTTAGTAGAAAAGTGTTTAATGATAAAAAAAAAATTCTCCAGTCCAACGTTTAAAAACGAGATCGGCTACATGAGCAATAGGAGAAGATTTAATGACGGGTCTGATTATTGCAAAATGTTATTTGATTTTTAATTCCTGTTTTAACTCTAAATTCAGAACAAGTCAACTCCATTTTATTTTTTTTTCTGGATGACCAGTACTTCTTTTTTGGAAAGGCTCGAACTGAAGCACATTATCGAACTTCCCGCTAAATGTCTCACATTTTTCTGGATTCGTCGTGAACAAAGACAGATGGGCAGATTCTGCTAAGTCGCCCTTACCTTCATTTGGGATCCAAAAAGGCGTTCTGATCATACAGGGTTCCAAAGAATTTGCCTGCGGCGCCTTTAGTAGTAGGCTCTGTTTACTAGAAAGTCCGTCATTTCATTTGGATTTTGGGCTTGGAATTTCGGGGCTTGGGCAGCATTAAAAGATATATAGATTTTGTTGCGGGGAAGTAGCGTTTTCCCGCGGCAGGGCTCCCCCCTCGAGTTCAGAGAGGCAAATTCAAAGCCTGGCCTGTCTACGGTGCCTCAACCTTCGGGCCGTAAATTAGGAGTTAATCCAAGGTTAGTTATATAAAAAAAAAACAATGCAACTGACACAATATGTGGCCGAACGACGGCGGACGAGAATTCCACCTCCTCAAGACTTGTTTCTCATTTTCCGGTTTCCTCCTTTCTTCTTCCTTTTGTGTTTCTCTTCTTCTTATAATTCTCGATAGCGTACGGTATATATAGAGGCTGCAATATATTTGTTGTTCTCGACTGATGAGCTGTTTTTTTTCTTCTGAAAATGTCTAAAAATAGCGTAAACAATACAATCTGCCCAAGCAAAGGGCTTTTATGTGACTTTCTTGGCAGGTTTAATGTATGCTGTTCCTGTTCAAATAAAGATAACGGAAATCGAAGCAAATTAACGGTCACATCGCGCGCTCCGGCCGACCGCATCTCTAACGATAGAACACGTAAAGAGTTGTTCCTCTCAGTTTTTACACAGGTTTATTCATCCATAGTAATATCAAAATCGTAGAAATGTAGTACAAAAGAACAAAAAGAAAAGAAAGAAAATACAAGAAGAAATGTTAACGTTATAACGCAACTGCCAGGCTAAAATACACTTATCACAATGGTACAAAAAACTTATTCGACTATAAAAATACTATGAGTAGGATCTACATTCCTACACAGATCTACACCCTATGCTTCAGTTTTACACGTGGTCACTAATACTGCAATTTGAACTGTTCGAAGAATTAGGTACAAATTAGGGACGTTTTAGACGTTTGAAATGTGCTCCACCTTTGTCAGACTGGTTCACCAAAAATTTACCGCTCATGGATAACGGAATTGGGCGCCCCCGAATCAACAAAGAAGAACGAAGCCCCCGTCTTCACGCAGCAAATCAACAGGATGAATAACCACAACTTAAGAGCTTGGTCACACTTGGCTCATTTTTTGGGTTGCTAAAGTAGAAAAAAGAAAAAGAACAAGATACAACTAATTCTGAATACTGTCGTTTTAAATTCAGGATATCAATTAGAACAAAACATCGTGTAAAATTATGTTACAGGAACACTAATAGAGCCCTAATTGCAGTCTGCTCATTAACCCCAAGCTGCCACAAAGCCCATCAAACCTAACGTCCCCTAGGGATTTTCAGTTGTTTGTCGAATAGGCGGCTTTTTGAGCCCAGTGTGACCAAGCTCAGAGGTAATCACAGCACAGAAACAGTGATAGCTTGTTCACACGGGGCTGAAACAGCGGCCGATTCTCAATCAGCGGCTGATTTACGCGCGTAAATAGCGGTTGAAAAAATTCCAAAAATCAGCCGCTGATTTTCCAAATAGGCGCTTATTTTCGTCGCGGTCACCGATCGGGATAAACTAAATTCTTTGGAATGTGACCTTCGATGACTCTAGGGACAGTAAACAGGCTGTAATTAGGGGAATTAGTCAATCTTGGTGAGTTTTAGGTCAATCCAGTTCAGATTCGGTCAGAGCAATGTGAACATAACATGATTTTTACATTGAGCATACAAGGATTACAGAATGATTTCGAAAAAAAGGTAGAATAATTTTCAAATTTCAATAGCGTATGTTCTGGTTATGTCTGATATTTTTTTCAATGTTTTTTCTTAGATAAAACAATAATTTGAATAATTTTTCCATTCAACCTTCACTGAAAAGTGACTCACCAATACTAAATGATTGCATTTTGTTCTCGTATTATTTATATTTATTATTAGTTATATTGATGTCCAGTTTTAAAAACAAAAATATTTAAGTTAATTATATTTGCTTTTTAACTTGAAATTTACCGAGTCGCCTGAAATCTGTCAATATTCGATTTGTGGCTTTTGTCTGCTCTAAGGACTACAAATAAACTATATTTGACTTTGACAAACTCACAAGACGATTGTGTTAATTTTATATATTTTTTTACAAACAAAAAGAATATTCGAAATTAGATTTTTCTTTTTAATTCTCCCGTCAACCCCAAACAGTTGATCCGTCGTCTGAACAGATCAGCCGCTGTTTACGCGCTTATTTCGGTCCCGTGTGAACAAGCTATGAAGACGACAACACTCAAAGCGGCGAAACCCCCGAAGACATTGATAAGTAAATTTCAAAGGGACAAAACCTGTTAACCTTTTCAGGGCAAATTTTTCGTTTATGGATCCAAAGCGAGAGCAAACTGTCTACTAGTATTTGGAAATGAAAAGGAGATGACCCAATAATGCTTCCCATTTTTGTAAAGTTCGTGAAAAGGAGCTAGGTCATGGGCTCCTGAGGTACGAGGAGATTTATTTTCATTTTATTTATTTTTCCAAATATTACCCTGTTTCAAAAAAGGGGAGATGAGCCACTCCTAGGTATCCTAAAGTGCACCCCCAGATTTATGATTGCTTTTAGAAATCTGATTACTCGAGTGACTAAGCTCGCAGAAAGTTAGTTAGATCCGTAGGTGCAAGCAAAACCTTTTAAGCTGTCAGTGCGAGTAACTTATGGACTTGAGATAAAAATGGTATTTTTTTTACTGGTATTTTATGGCACTTACACTTGCCCTTCGGTCAAGTGCCATATAGTTCGGGCACTTCCACATAAGCTAGGACGATGAAACTTGGCATGCATATCAGGGACCCCAAATGAATAATTTGGAAATAGTCAGTTTCCCGATCCGAGGATCGTAGGGGGAGTGGAGTCAGGGGGAATCCGGAATCTTGAGGTATTTATAAGTTTTGAACGGGTGATCGGATCTTAATGAAACTTGATATTTGGAAAGACCCCGTGGTCTCAGACAACCCATCTCAAATCAGGACCGGATCCGGTGACTTTGGGAGGGGAGCTAGAGGGGGGATCTTGGGAAACACTTCGAGTAAGTAAGTAAGTAAGTATATTTATAACCCACTAAAGTTTTGACAAAAACAAACAGTGGAGTAAATAAGGAGAAAAAAAAAATAAGAAAGAAAAAAAAAAAGACAAAATACTTAGCCGAACCAGATCCGGGAACTGTGGGTGAGTTGGGGGGGGGGGGCTCTGGAATCTGGTGATCCTGCAAATTCGGTACTTCCTGAAGTACTAGCAAGATGAAACTTGGGAGGAGTATCAGGGACCCGAACAGGCTGACTTGAGAATAGTCGTTTGCCCGATCCAACCATCACGGGGGGCGTGTGGGGATGGGGAGCCCAAATGTAGTGGCACGCATAACTTTTGGACGGGTTATCGGAAATGAATGAAACTTGGCAAGTGGAAAGAGCTATCGTCTCAGATATTCCACGTCAAGTCCTGGTCGGATCCAAAAAGTGTAACTTTTTAAGAGTTACACTTTATGGGTGATACGAACTGATCGCACAGACAAGCAAAAGATGCGTCCGAACCACGTGCGGCCACGGTTAAAAGAGTTGGAGGGGGGGGGGGGGTAATATCCACAAAAACCAACCGGATGTACAGAAAGGGATGCAAGTTACACAGTACCGAGTTTATTAGGCCTTGATTTGTTATTTGGCGTCTGGATCGAATCCGGATGGGTTTAGGGGAAGGGGGGGGGGGGGGGGTGAAGCTGGAATCCGAAATTTGCAGATAGGCTATACTCCGATTCCAGTCCAACTTAATGAACGGGAATAGGACATGTCAGATATGCGACTTTTACCAGTCTAAGTAATATTCAGCCACAGCAAGGGGAGTTGGAAGGGGAGTCCCGGAAATGATGTGGCTCACATAGGAGTCAAACAAGTGGAGCGATTCGAATGAAACGGTGCTGAGAGTTCACATGCCATAGATGACATATTCTAGGGTTCGAACTGGATCCGAGCACGGTGGGGGAGGCGGGAGGAGTTACCGAATGCTCCCAAAAACGCTCAGATTTGAATGAAACTTAATAGGCGGTAAGAGAAAATACTTCAGATAATCCATTTAGGAGTCCGAATCAGATTCGGCCACAGTAGGGGGAGTTGGAGGGGTTACCGGAAATCGTGTGGCACGTCTAGGGACCACACGAGTTGACCTACTGGGCTGAAACTTGGAAGGTAGAATACTCATTTGCCCTAAATCCGAGGCGATGCCGGTAATGCTCAAACTTGAGTAATACTAGATATCCTGTTTATACGTCCGAATCGCATTTTTGGATGGCAGGGTATTTTTTGACGTTCTCATCTTCTTTCGTGTACCACCTACTCGTATCAAGTGCCATATGAAGTCTTAGCTCTCCTTTAATTACAAAAATATAGGCTACTTTTAAGACTCTCGTACGTTCGTACCGCTCGGATTTGTTGATTTCAGACTTTCTCTTTACTACAACTGCTGTAGGATACGGAACTCCTGAGAAAGGGGATCCGGCTAAAAACAAGAGCTAGAGACTCCCAAGGCATGTGCAAGGCTGGTTCACAGGATGAAAGTAGGAATTTGCAAATGTGTCGGTCTGTTCTGGTCATTCGTAAGAAAAACCCTTGAGATAAGAATGATCATGGGCCCTTGGAAGTGTATCGATTGGTAAAAAATATTTTATTTTTACATTTGGTGTAATGATGCGCTAGAAATTCATCTGTAAGTAAAAACCCCTGAGGGAAAAACGATAGACGGACTTTGGGGATCATTAATATATATTGTTTGGTCAAAAGTATTTCTTTTTCACTTTCCGGTTAAAGGACACCTGAACAATGAAACAATACTTGAACACACCATGGAGAATGCTTTTACAGACATGGCCACGCAGAGCATTCTTCTCCTGAGCTTGACGTTTTCAAAGTAGGAATGTTCGTTTCTGGAGGTTTGCACATGCAGACTCCAAGACAAAATGCGCAATTCATTCAAATCTTGTACAGCGCTGGCCGGATCGTATTCGAATTTCCTTCTAGATATACGTTTGGGCTTAACTGGTTAAAAAATATTCCAGAAGAAGGGTTGATTGGAGACATTTGTTCATTTCTAAAATTGTTCAGTACTGAAACAAGGACAGATGCAAAATGGAGCAAAAATGATGGGAACTTGGAAACACTATTTCGTATTTGGATCGGGTTTTCTGCAGGCAATGTTAACGGAAGTCATACAGATACGGATGATACTTGGTACTCTTCATTCAGGTGTCCTTTAATATGCACACGGTAAGGGTGCTAGAAATTAATTTTAAGCAAACCCCTTGGGGCATAAATGATTTTAGGCCGAAATGCATCGTTTGCTCAAAAGCACTTTTTTGACTTTACGGTTAAGATGCGCACTTTAAGGAATTCATTTAAGAATTCATTTGTAAGCAAACCCTTGAGGCAGAAATGATCAAAGGCTCATGGGATCATGAAAATGTATATTTCGCTTAAAATTATTTATTTGTTTACTTTCCGGTTCAGATTAGTGCTTTAAGGAATGGTTTTATTTGGGAAATGACAATTTCTAAGCCAATCCTGTCAAATCTCTAATTTTCCATCCAAGTTTCATCGTCCTAGCAAATCTGGAAGTAGCTTAACTCGTGATTAACGGGATTCCGCCCCCCCCCCCCTCCATTGCCGACAAAGAGCATAAGAATCAAATTGGCCTGGTGCCGTCATTGAAAATAAAAGCTCCTGCAATATACATGGATAGGACCTGATATGTAAAAGGAGAGAAAGGGTTGAAGCAAATGACAGCACAGTAAATGAGGCACCTGTTGAAGGAGAAGAGGCCCCCAGAATGGAACAGGATAAAGCAAACGGCAAAGCCGAACTAAAACGCGTGAAGCAGCTAACATGATGCCGTCGAGTATGATGAGGAGGAGGAGGAGGAAACTGATGTCAAATTTGAGGTCATCTCGAGGGTACCTGAAAGATAGAAGGACTTCAATAAAGGACTGGAAAGATGTAAAAGATAAGGAAGCCACTGGATAGGATGTGGCTTTCACATCTCCTGTATTAGAGAAGGTTTCATCGTCAGTCTGGGTACTCTATGTGATAGATTACGTACTGAAAAGGTGTTTGACAGTTCGCAACAAAGTTTGTACCTTATATAGTAGGCTAGATCTTTTCATGTGGGAAGGAGATCTTCAGGAAATTTATACAACACTTTTCCTGCACATTACTTTCTAGTTTATTTCGTTACGGTGAAACGCATAATCTGCGAAAGAAAGAGTTACAAAATATGAGAACGTGCTGTTTTAAGCATGCAAAGCGCCTGCTCCATTTGTCAAAACTTAGCCACAGCCCCAAACTAACGGAAAAGTTTCTATCTAAAGATGCCAGTTTTAATGGCAAATATAAATAAACCTGGTGTTTCTCAAAAGCATCAGACATGCCAGTGGCATAAAAAACGGCACTTTACTAATTTTGATGGGTTTGTAAAAATTATGAATAATTCTAGCCTAAGGCATTGTAAAGAAAAAACAAAGGAACAACTATCATACATCAACACTCAAATGTAAGGACAACATGAGAATTTACGACAACGACATATGACTAAAGAAAAATGAAAAATAAAAAAGGTTTGCGACATGGGTCTGATCTTCCTCCGAGCACAATGAAAAATAAATCAGACAGAAGAATATAATTGCTAGATAACATAAATCTTTTTAAAGCCCTTTTAAAAGCTTTCCTATCTTCGGACACTAACAGTTTCGGGCAACGGATTCCATACTTTTACACCTGTATGACGAATAGAAAAGCTAGACCTTGTAGAAGGATAACAAATGGTAGAAAGATTGGACCGCCGTATTGTTATAGTTATGAAATTGACTGTTCAGGCAAAACAGATTTTTTAAATCAGCAGGTAGTGACTCCTCTAGAAGATAACGGTAAACAAGTGTTGCAATATTCCAGTCTCTAATCTGACGGACATTTCAAATACAAAGACGAGGCAGAATATGAGAAACTGATGAAGAAAACGGAAGACCATAAATTGCTGTAACTGATTTGTTTTGTAGGATTTGAATCCGATTAATATGTTTCGAAAAAGTAGAAGCCCAAGCTGAAGTACAATATGAAAGATAAGAATGGACCAGGGAGAAATAAATCAATCGAAGTATGAATTGTGGAAGACAATGTTTGAGGCAGGAGAGCATACCAACATTTCGGCTCAACTTAAGAGCCAAAGCATCGGTGTGCTCCTTGAAAGAAAGATTTTCCTAACAAGCACATGACGTTCTTTACTGTTTTCTGGCCGAAGAATGAACATTTTATTTTTGATATGTTTTATTTTTTCTTCTACACAATCCGCTTTTCAAAATGGCGGGTCACAATAATTTACTAACTTAGCCTACTTATATTTGCGTACAACCGTAAGTTTCGAGTTACCAAGCTTAGAGTTCAGGCGTAAGTGGACTACTGGACTTTTTTGTATTCAGGATAGTGCAAGGACTTGATAATGTTAAACTTCAGGCTCAGGATCCGCTTACTTTTTCGAATCGACGTTTTGTGAATATAGTTCACAAAACAGGTAACTAAAGATTTAGATGCACTGCCAGAGGACTCTGTTACATCTTTTGCCAAATCGGCTCCTTATTTTTTTTTAGGATTGACATACAATAGCTTAAGGAACCCCTTATTCTTCCCCTTGCTAATTCTGCGTTTTAAATTATCCCTATCTCCCTTATGGAATTATAAGCTTCCGAAATCCCCCGTCTTTCGCAACTGTTTCGTGTTGTACCTACGAATTTTTAATGCTTTTTCCGCCTAGCCGAGTTTTCTATCTTCTGGGTCGCCGCCATCAGGTCTATCATCTGTTCTGAAAGATAGTTATGGGAAGATAAGTTTTTCCACGTTTTAACCGTGCATTCAGTTTTCATATATGTTGCGTCCAGCCGCCGCGTCGGAGAGCAGAAAGGATGGACATAGTCGACAAGCTCGAACAAAAAATCGCTAATTTTACTTGGAAAGTAATGGTGTTCTCGAAAAACAAAACTTCTGAGCTGATCAATTGTGGAAACAATATTTCTAGTAAAGTTGTGCTTTAAGTTTGTAACTACCCGACGAAAAATTTATCTCAAAATAGTACTATTAAGTGGTACGAAAAAGTAGCATGCAGTACTAACGATGCTACTACATGCTTCTACTTCAAGGCTGCGGTGTTACTGCATACTACTGTATGCTACTATTAGCAAGACCGGATGCTACTATGGCAAGACAGGACGCTACTGGATACTACTACATAAGATTGGACCAGTCTGAGGCACATTAAATGATAGTATTCTTTGCTATTACATAGTATTACATGCATCGTTTTCGTACTACTACCATACTACTACGCAGGCTACAAATTTTTCATCGGGTCCACGCCAAAGAACTGCAAATGGTCCCATTTGGCAATAATTCTATATTTCTAGGACCTGCATAGGAAACCTTCCCTTCGAATCCAGACCTAGATACTGCCTTCTGATAGTGAGATACTGAGGTGCACTCGGGTCACGTTCTCACCTGTCTCTGTCACTTTGATGGATATGGAAGGGCGAGATACCTACATGTACGACGAGCCAACATTGAGCGCCACATTTTTGAAATGAATATTTTCTGTGATTTGTTCCTTTGTTTTTGGGGTCGTTATGTACGAGTGTCCCTGGTTGGCGTTTAGTTCAATAAATAATAAAGAAGAGAGCCACACTTCGTGCGTTCTTTCACTCGCCCGGTTGAAATTAACAAATCATCGTATTTATTCCTGAATATCTGTTTCACAACATGATAACATAGGACTGTCAACTTAAACAAAATATAATTTATATATACAATTCATTTTAAACCTTGTACGAATTCATAAATTTGTAACAGAATTAAACAGTTTGTCGAACATAAAAAAATATTTATAAAAAATAAATACCGAGTCTTAAGGGGTGACAATCCCACGGCTTTCCTTTGGTGTTTTTTTCCAAGTTCGTGTTGGGTCCGGTGAAAGACGGATGGCAAAGGGACCTGACACATCTCGCAAAACAATTCATGGGTGTTGGCACCATTGGCTTTCTGGAACAAAAAAGGCCAACTAGAGATTTATAGCGTGTTCCACCCAGGGGCGTCACTATGGGGGGGGGGGGGGGGAGGGGGGATCCCCCCCAAAGGTCTTGAAACGTGTTTGTCGGCGCGGAGCGGAGGGGCACCGGCAAACACAGAAGAAATAGAATTGTGTATGCTTCTGTCGAGCGTCGGTCGACTCGACTTCTTTTTATACGCAAGAAATAAAATCCTGCAAACATTTGTCGGGCGAAACAAGGAAGAAATCGAATCCTGCATGCTTTTTGTCGAGCCTCGGTATTCTCTACGGCATATCGGGTTCTTTTTATACAGAAGGAATAAAGAAGAAATCAAACTTGTATGCTTTAGTCGAGCGTCGTCGGCACCTCGGGTTCTTTTTATACGCAAGAAATAAAATCCTGCAAATATTTGTCGGGCAAAACACAGAAGAAATAGCTAATAGTTACTATTGTTAGGAGGGTGGACCCAGGGGCGTCACTAGGCTTTTACCTTTGGGGGGGGGGATGTCCCGTTTGTGCCGACAAAATGCGCCGTTGCCGCTTCGCGGGGTGCCCCCTCAACTTCACCCACAAGTATCGGATCCAATCCGGACTTGACATGGAACACCGGAGACGACACTTCTTTCCACTTGCCAAGTTTCATTCAAATCGAATCACCCGTTCAAAGGTTATGAATGCCACTAGATTCCGTATTCCCCATTCCTCCACTCCCCCCACGATGGCGAGACCATGGTAATGGATATTTTCGAAGTCAGTTTGTTCGAGTCCTTGATACGCCAGCATAGTTTCATCGTCTTACTACATCATGAAGTACCGCACTCGCCGGTTGTCGGTCCCCCCCCCCCAACTCCCCCCACAGTGCCCGAATTCGGTTCGATGTCAATTTTGTATGAACGACTTATGCCTGCTCTTCCTACCAAGTTTCATCCCGATCCCTCCACTCAAAGCATTTCCCCGAGATTCCCAAGCCACCGAATTCGGTCCGGATTTTAAGTGGGTCGTCTGAGCACGAGGTCTTTCCAAATATCAATTTTCATTAAGATTCGATCACCCGTTCGAAAGTTGTAAATACCTCAAGATTCTGGATTCCCTCTCCTTCCACTCCCCCACGGTGCTCGGATCGGCGAAGTGACTATTTCCAACTTAATCATTTGGGGTCCCTGATTTGCCTGCCAACTTTCATCGTCCTAGCTTATGTGGAAGTGACCGAACTAGCAAAACCCAGACAGACCGACCGACCGACCGACGGACGGACAGAAATAGCGATCGCTATATGGCGCTTGGCCGAAGGTCAAGTGCCATAAAAACACTTCATAATAATATAAGTCGACCACTTTGGGCCAGCAGGGATACAAGGTCGTTAGCTCGACCCCGGTCAAACTAGATTCAGATCTTCAGATTCCGATATGTTTTACTTCACCAAAAAAACACAAATACATTATACAAAAAAACTCAACAACCACATAAAAGACAAAAATCCTGTGGGTGGCTGTATCTTCTAACCATCTTTTAACTTACAAATTATTCAATAAATAATAAGAGAAAAACTAATCTAATATATTTTCAAAAAAAAGAAATAGGAGGTAAAGAAAAAGAAAAAAGAAACAGGAAAGAAAAATGATTCCCTCGTCACAACCTACCCACCTCCTCACTCCCCGCCTCCCTACACCCCCTTCCAACAACCCACAAAATTCAACCAACTTTTTTAATTAAAAATTTCTTTAACTTTCTTCTAAACAAAATTAAGTTACCGACGCTCTAATACTATCCGGGAGGCCATTCCACACTGAAACAGCGACGTTTCTAATACCGACGAGAAAAGGAAATTCAAAAACGGACTCGGCATGTCCACTTGGCCTAATTTCGAACCTCTAATCATACATAGAGAAAAGCTTTAATTTTACGCTCACAGTTTTCAGTTAGGGCCAGATTCCTTTCTATTTTTCCGGCGACAAAGTAAGTTTCAGATGTGGATCCAGCATGTTTTAATACCCCTGGATTGGCTCTCTTATCAGCTTTAAAAAAAATGTCTCTTTCCTTTAATCTAAACTGCCTCTCCGACCCCTAAACAGATAGGCTTAACCTACCAATAGGATTGCCGTAATGGCCTAGTTAGCTTGACCTTGCTCAAAAATAAAAATAAACCTACTAGAAACTTTCCCCTCCTGGGTCCAGGTCCTCCTTGTGCCCTGAAGCCTCCATTTCCCATTCCTCCGTGTGAACCATGGTATCTGCGATAGCCACCAAATTGTTCAGCAGGTACATAGTCATCAGCCCAAAATTCTGCATCGCCACACCCATCATCGTTTAAGTCACCTCTTCCTCGTTGGGGAAAGTATGGTATGCCTAGAACAGAGATATGAACATACGGCAAGTAGTTGTACAAGTACCAGTATCAGTAGCCTATAGGCTACAACACTTTGGCCAATATCAGGCCAATATACGCTGAATAGACAAGGCAGTCATTTATTTTGACTTTGAAAATGTACTGGTACACCTCTGGTGATTAAGGGGTAGACACAAGTATGAGCTCTGAGCACCATACTCACCTCTGCCAGCTTGTTCCAGCATTTGGGCATGGTTTCAAAAAAAAATGGTGCTTTAACAAAGCTTTAACATGGTGTTAAAAGCTTAAGGCGTTTTTCTGTGCTCCCACAAACAATTTGTGGGTCGACCAGGGGTCGACTGTGGCTTGAAAAGAGTCTTTCCACTGTCTTTCGTGCGGCCCACAAGTGTGTTTCGACCAACACGATTTTCATGGCTCGCTTTGTGGCTCAAATTCGACAAACAACTGGCGAGGTGATTGTCGATTTTGTGGCTCGATTCTGGCGTCTGGCGAAGCGCACATTAGTCCCAAAATTACTCCCAATGGGAATCCCGGAAAAGGTGGTTTCCTGCATAGAAAGCTTTCTTAGCGACAGAATGCTAGCAGTTAAGGTCAACTCCAAAATATCCGCAACGAGGAAAACAGAAATTGGCCTGCCGCAGGGGGCTGTCCTCTGCTACCTGCTCTTTTTCTGTGGGACCTCAGACCTCCAGACGAACACGGAGAATTTGCCAACGACTTGGGCTCATGGGCTGTTGGTGCATCGCACTCCGAGGCTGAACAGAAACTCCAATCAGCAATGCTTACCATGGAGCAGTTCTCTGCAAGATCAGAACTCCCACTCGCTCTGTCGAAATTGATAGTCGTCCAGTTCCACAGAAAAAGATCGTCTATACCCTGTATCATTACTCTCAACGGACAAGTCATCCCTGAGACACATCAGACGAAATACCTTGGAATAATACTGGACAGAACGCTGACTTTTCAGACCCACGTCAAGGACCTATCTACCCGACGCCTCCGCAAAACCCGCCTCATGCTCAGGTTGGCAGCTACTCCATTTGGGTGCTCCGAAAGGATCCTCCTAGCATTCTACAAGCAATACATCAGACCTCATATAGATTATGGACTGATTGTCTATGGGTTTTGCGCCAAAACGACCCTAAACCAGCTCGAAACAGCCGAAAATACGGCCCTTAGGATTGTTTTTGATCTCCGCAGATCCGCCAAAACACAATTTCTTCTGGATGAAGCAGGAATGAAAACCCGTCTCAGCTCGGCGGGAACTCCTGTTAGCCAGATGCATCACCAAAGAAGGTACACCCCACCACATACTGAAAAGCTGGCTGCTACATCAACAGCCCTCCCCTAGTATCCCGTCCGAAATCAAGCGCCTCTAAACGTACCACCCTATTTTGCCATTTGTAGTCAAGCCGAAAATCAGCACTTTGCCACCGTGGACGATCGCCAAGCCTACGATATCCCTCCATTTTTGGGATCCCAAAACGTAAGTGGAGGGATACCTATGACATCGTAAAGTTGTCCGTCTGTCCGTCCGTCCGTCTGTTAGCACGATAACTCTCGAAGGGGTTGAGATATTTTGATCAAACATGGCATGCGGACTCTTTTGGTCAAAGTACAGGTCAAGTTCGAAGATGGGCTATGTAGCTCTATATTTAGGGGTGGGGGAGGGGTTTAAAATTAAGGGGAACAAAAAATATTTTAAAAAGCTAATGAAATAGTCGAATTAGGGGTAAGGAGACATGCTGAATCCGAATATCAAATTTATTTTTTCGCCGGAAAAATAGTTCACCTAAAATCCAGCGAAAACCGGAATATCTTTGAAAAGTAATATGAAGTTGATTGGAGGTTCGATTCTGGGGCAAGGAAACGTGTTGAGACCGAATATGAAAATTATTTTCTCGCCGGACAAGTAGTTCGGCCGGAATCCGGCCACCGGAGAATTTATTTAAAGTAAAAGTTTTATTTAAATTTGATAAGATGTTCGATTTGCGGGTAACTAGACATGCTGAATTCGCATATGACAACCATTTTCTCACCGGACCTATAGATCGCTCGGAATCCGGCGGAAACCGGATTTGTTAAAAGTGAAAGTTTAATTGGAAGTTGATTAGAGGTTGGATGTAGGGGTAAGGAGACATGCTGAATTCGTTTTTGAGCTTTATGTTTTCACCAGACAAGTAGTTCCGGAGTTCCGCCGAAACCGGAATATTGGCAGAAGTAAGGCAGGAAGTTTCGATCTGCTTCGTCAAAACAGATATGACTTAAAGGGGTAAACACACATGCTGAATCCATATCTGAACTTGGTTTTCTCATATGATTAGCTATTTTGCCTTAATCTTTTTCTAAAGTTTAATAGTAAAAGTGTTCAAGGAGTCTGGCGAAGACAAGAACCAATTGTCTGGATCAAATTTGAACTTTTGGGATCCCATCGAAACCTTTGGTCTTGTTCCGATACGAAGAAGTCCGAGCTATCGCTTCAGTATGTCAAAATCAGGTTTGCTCAGTTACGGCAGAAGGCTCACAAAAACCACTTCCCGGTTTTCCTCGACGGATCGAAACCAGACTCTTCGACGGGCTGCAGCGCATTTCTGGCTGACCTGAACATCGTCACTCTGGAAAAACTATCTCCCCCCCCCCCCCCTTTGCATCATGTCAGCAGAAATCTGTGCAATAAATCTGGCACTTGAGACCCTACTACGACTCCCAACAACTCCCATGAAGATGATGGTCTACTCCGACTCGATGTCAGCTCTCCAGTCGTTAGCGTCCACAACATGCGAAAATGAAGACATGGACCTCCACATGACAGTCCAACTGATCATCGTTCTCTCCAAAAAAGGATGCTCCATATCCCTCCAGTACATCCCCACCCACATGGGGATACGGGGGAATGACATTGCTGACAAAGCGGCTAAGGAAGCGACGTCAGCCTGCCAAACAACCAACAGGCCAATCCCACTTTCGAGACATTTCCCGCATTCGCTCCCAGAGCCTTCTGACTGCCAAACCCCACCCCAAGTTCTCCCCATTCCGGGGAAAAGTCGAAAGTAGAGTCTACCACCGGATACGTGCAGGGGCAACAGGACTGAACACAGCGGACCTGCCTGAGTCAATCTAAGTGACTAAGGCAACGCTGCCCAGCCGCGAAGAGGCGAAATGGACAACCCTGATCCGAAGCCATACCAGAACTGAGAGAGAGAGTGTCTAAACAATAATGTCAACTACTTGTTCAAGCATATAGACTTAAAACTGAGGATGCTTTTTGTACATAATGGTATGGAAATAAGTCTGGGGTTCTATTAATTGAGATTTTACATGAATTTTATTTTCAGATATCTGAAATTACCAGCAAAAAAATAGACGAAACTGCGTTTCTGTAAGTTTCAACAAGTGGCTCGACTGTGCGGCACTGTTAGCGGCACACAATCATGTTTCTGCAACAAACAGTCAGAAGTGTGTGGCCCACAGTTGTGTCGCAGAAAAAGGCCTTTAGTGTATGTACTAGGCTGGGTCTTGGCTTGGCTACCCCCAACAGCCAGTGATTGTGCAATGAAGTTACTAGTCATCATAGTTTAATCGATTCTAGGACAATTCGTCACAGGACAATTCATCACAGGACAATCCGTCACACGGACAGTTAGTCACAGGGACAATTCGTCACATGACAATTGATCACCCAGACTATTCGTCACAGGACAATTCGTCACTAGGACAATTCGTCACTAGGACAGTTCGTCATATTTTAGAAAGTTTGCTATTACAAAGGTACTTTGGATAAAATTAAAATGCCACCCCTTCACAAGAGGTTGTTTGAATCAGTATTTGAATCATTATTTTTAATCCTTGCTCTAATCTCCGATGTTTAATCATCAGTCTCTCATAATCATCTTCTCGAGGAGAGTGGAGGATTTATTAGTTAAATTTGGAACTCGCAAAGACCTAGAGAGGTCGCTATAAACTCTATTTTTAAGGATTCTCATATACAAAACACAAATTCAAGCGAACAGCGATGTTCTCGAGAAGTGTTCGTCTTGCAGCGATTTTGCTCTCACCATGAGAATGCTGACAGCGTTGGCTTTTCTCCCAATGGTGGATATCCCACCAGCGTTCTACCACTATGTTCAAATCTGTCCATCTAAAGTATATCCAATCCTCAACTACTTTGAAGACACTTCTATAGGAAGAACCTCAAAGGCCATCAGGGCAAGCAGAAATGCTCTCTTTCCTATCCCTGTCTGGAACGTCTTTGAGCGTATCGCAGAAGACCTTCCTAGGACTAACAACAATTTGAAGGAAGGCATTCAGCATTCAACAAACATGTTGGAGCAGCTCATCAAAACATTTGTAAATTCATTTCATTCTGCTGACGGAGCAGGGCAAAACAAAAATGAGTATTGAGGGATTTGTTTCTGGGTGCCCGAACCCACCCAAGAAGTGGAAGTACGAAGACTAACCTGCGACTGAAAACCATAGTAGGGAGATATTGGTCTAGTCAAACTGACATACTCGAATATATGCGGGAAATCGCTGATAGATATATGTTTTAATGCATTTTTAGCCATACTATTTTAATGTAACAGAGTAATTAAGAACATATAGCTTAAAAACGAAATCCAACCTTGAAATCAGGCTCTCTGTGATGAAATGTCCGTATAAAGAATTGTCCTAATGACGAATTGTCCTTATGTCGAATTATCCTTATGACGAATTGTCTTTCTGAGGAATTGTCCTTGTGACAAATTGTCCTGTGACGAATTGTCCTGTGATGAATTGACTAGACACCGTTTAATCATATTGGTGAGCTTCAAGCCAAACCTGACTGTCAACAGGTCAAGAGCTGTGGTTTGAGGCACTGTCTAGGGAACTGGGAGCCGTACTTTATGTCCTAAGGGCTACGGAACCGGTAGTTCTCACGGAAGCCAAACTATATGAGCTGCGATTCCAGGATCTGACGTCATTGACTAACGGAAACTTGTATGTGCTGGCTCCCATTCCGGTAGTAAGTGGAAATAGCTCACGGAAACTTCATTGCACCAGCTTCTCGTCCGGTAGCCTCACGGAATTGTGTACCCAGAAGCTAGGGAGCCGGTAGTTGATACCGGAAACTGTATAATTGGAGCTTCTGTTCCGGTGGTGTCTACGTGGACAACTTATTAGCCACATTTCAATCGTTAGAATACGTACGACTCCGAGGGTTCTACGTATTGGCACTGTCTAGGGAACCGGGAGTCGTACTTTAAGTTTCCTTTAAGTTCTATATTCCAAGTAGAGACTACCGGAACACAAGCTCCCTGCAAGCTCCAATTATACAGTTTCCGGTATCAATTACCGGCTCCCTAGCTTCTGAGTACACAATTCCATGAGACACCGGACAAGAAGCTTGTGAACGATGAAGTTTCTGTGAGCTATTCCACTTACTACCTGAACGGAGCTGGAACAGACAGCACATACAAGTTCCAGTTAGCAGTTAGTCAGTGACGTCAGATCCCGGAATCACAACTCATCTTGTTTGTTTTAGTTTGTTTTCCAAGAGAACTACCGGTTCCGTAGCCCGTAGGACATTTTGGTGGTCATGTCTCATCCACTGATCAACACTGTTGATGAAGAAGAATTGCCATTATTAGCCTATTACAGCCAAAATATCAGTAGTGAAACTTCTCACAGACTTACCAGACATCCTGTCAGCTACCACCACTGTGGCAATTGGAAGATAACAAACCACTGCTGTAAATCAGTAATGAAATAAGTTCAACTGGCTGCAACAAGGGTTAGCCAGCCGTGAGCCGATAGGGGTGCCAGTGATTGTACAAGTTGGTTACCTAAATTCCGAATTCTGGAACAAGTTCAACTTCTACAAGTTTACTGAAGCAAAGCAACTTCGACCTAAGTTTGCAAACTGCTTGCAGGTGGCACTGCAAATGAGAATCCATTTCTAGTGTTGGGCGATATTCGATACCGATAACGATATATCGATATATCGGACCAAATATCGATATCGAATATCGAAACGTGAATATCGATATCGAATATTTTTTCATTCATAATTATTGTAGATAATCCAACATAACCTAAATTTATATATCCGAAATTGGAGCAATATGTGTTCGTAACTCAGTTCTTATTTGTTCGGAGTTTGAGATGATGCAAGATACTATTTAAAGACAATTTCCTTTTTTTATTTTGGCGAAACGAGACGTATTCTATAATCCTATAGCGAAACATACTAAAAAAAATATCGATATCGATATATCGATTATCGAAAGTGAAAATATCGATATATCGATATATCGAAAACTCCAAATATCACCCAACACTATCCATTTCTCTGGCATCCAGCCGCTATCGCAACTCCCACAGAAGGATTAAAAAAAATGTCACCATTGGGAGAAAAGCCAACGCTGTCAGCATTCTCATGGTGACATCAAAATCGCTGCAAGACAAATACTTCCCGAGAACATCACTGTTTGCTTGAATTTGTGTTTTGTATATGAGAATCTTTAATAATATAGTTTTTAACGACCTCTCTCAGTCTTTGCGAGTTACATATTTAACTAATAACTTGACTCTCCTCGAGAATATATAACACTAAGATTGATGATTAAATATCGGAGATTAGAGCAAGGGTTAAAAATAATGATTTAAATATTGATTCAAACAACCTCTTGTAAAGGGGTGGCATTTTTTTATTTATCCAAACCTGATCCAAACTACCTTTGTAATGGTAAATTTTCTAAAATATGACGAACTGTCCTAGTGACGAATTGTCCTGCGACGAATAGTCCGTGTGACTAATTGTCATAAGACAAATTGTCCCTGTGACTAACCGTCCGTGTGACCAATTGTCTGTGACGAATTGTCCTGTGACGAATTGTTGTGACCAATTGTCCTAGAATCCCACAAATATGCAAATGGGGGAAGAAAAGGGAACGTTATTTACAGTTGGATATCAGATTACCAGACGTCTGGGGCTTCCGCATAGTCAAGCCAACCCTTCCAGATCTTCATGATAATGATGACAGCTAAATTTGTTGGCCTTCAACTTTTCCTAGATGTCCCCTTCGCATTTCAAATATCTCTTGCATCCCAATCACAACTGTCAAATCACATTCCGTTTTCTTCCTACATTTGCATATTTTTGTGTTTCGAACTGATTGTCTCAATGGCACCTTCCAGACATCTGGAATCTACGGTGTCCAACACCCCGGATTTCCAGACGTGTTTGGCCTGGCTTCACCTTCCAGATCCGTGAACGGTTGTCTGGAATCCAGAAGAAAAATCTGGAAGGTGAAGCCTCGTCTTTAGCCTGATTTATGGCGTATGCAGGTGGGCAGTGAAAAATCGATGTTTGGCCCTGAAAAATCGCGGGGCCGTCAATATTTTAATGACCGTTTCTTTTTTCCAGTCGCTGCGTTTTACAGAATTTCGCAGGCAAATATTTTTAAAAAGTAGCTGAGCTGAGCAAGCCCCTGTGCTTGTTCAGAGCAGGAGTTTTCGCGTTTACATAATCTTGATCAGGGGCGTCACGACTGGGAGGGGGGGGGGGGGGCTGTGAGCAATGCTGTCGGCCAGTCGATAAAAAACAACCGTTTTGCGGTGGGCTTGGACATTAGCCACAGTTTATATCTTGCTATGTGTAATTCAGTCTTTGTGTGTGTTTGTGTATTTAACTGATGTAGATCAATTTCAGTTGTATACATATTGAATATATCATCATCATCATCAACCATGTCTGCGCGAAGCGCCGCGATTTTCCGTCAAAACAGTTAATTTTTTTAATGAAAACAGTCGGTTTTCGGAAAATTGGTCGACTTTTAGTCAAAACAGTCGTTTTTATTCAAACAATGTTTACACGGATACGTCAGCTCTGATTTTTCATCAGCGATATTTCGGCCCTTCTTGGCAAGGGTCCTCGTCAGGCTGTCAATCTTCTTGTTCAACTTCGGGGAAGGAAACAAACCTGTAACCAACCTGTAAACCTGGTTACAGGTTTGTTTCCTTCCCCGAAGTTGAACAAGAAGATTGACAGCCTGACGAGGACCCTTGCCAAGAAGGGCCGAAATATCGCTGATGAAAAATCAGAGCTGACGTATCCGTGTAAACATTGTTTGAATAAATGTTTCAAAGTCAGCTTGGGCTCAAAGAATATTTACAGTCGTTTTTTCTGAAAATCAGTGGATTTTTTCTGAAAATTAGTCGATTTTTTTCAAAAATGTCATTTTTGTTGTTGAAACATTCGTTTTTTCTGCAAAAAAAGTCGGTAAAAATTACCAGCCAGTCGGTAAATGCCTAGCCCCCCCCCCCCCCCGAACATTTTGGCTAGTAACGTCTCTGATCTTGATATGATTTATGGTGCATGTAAGTGGTAAAAGTATGGTCATAAAAAGCCGCGGGGCAGTATTTAGATATTTCATTTGTCTTTTTTTTTTTTTTTTATTAAATACGTTTGTAACATTCCTGCAAACATAGTGAAACGACGATTTGTGGATTTTACTGGCACTATTGGGCACGCGGTCAGTGAAATGTCGACACGAACAACCGCGGGGCCGTAAATCAATACATTATTAATAGTTTAGTTTTTTTTTTGTCATAAGGTTTTAGACATTTTTACTTGAAAATATGAAACGAAAGTAGCCTAGCGGAACAAGCCCAGAGCGATCCCATATAGCACTTCATTTACATTGTCTTTAAATGATTTATAGCGTCAGTAAGTGCATGGTAAATGTATGGCCACTTCAACGTGGTTTCATTTAGGTTCTTCATTTATCTTTTAGTTTTCTTTAGTAAATACATTTTTACCAATGTTTATCTGCAAATCATTTAAAAAAGAGACCGTGCCACGTTTACTAACGCTTTTTTACAGCAGAACACTACGCGTTAATATTACCTTGACATGCTTTATGGACTTGTGTGCGATTTGTGTGCGGGAATGATATTTCTGTGTGGTACTATGATTATTGTGTAACATGATTCATGTCTGGGAATAGCGAAGTATCAATGTACGGCCCCAAACTGGAGCCACCTGGCGACACACCAAACTCCTATATCTGGTCAGGTCAGGCGAATCGATAACAAAAAAGTGACTGGCGAAAATAGAGACTTTATTTCAATTGATCTATCTTCTTCAAAATTCAACATACATCTGAATTATACAAGTCAAAATTTAAAGCTAGTCTTAAAAATAATTTACTTTTATTTGTCATAAAACATACCTATACACTAGTAAAAACGTTAGCGGCTTCACCGACTAAGAAGACGATCACTGAGAGATGCTGCTTGACCTTGTCCCAGTCAGACGCACTTCCACTGACCTTGGCCGCTTCGATCAAATCAGTCAATCCGGCAAAACCGACGCTGGAGTAATTATCACTGGAGCTTGGTGCAAATAAAACATGGCTGGAAAAAAAATACCTATGTCAAATCGCTGGTAATACTACGAGCAGAGCAAAATAACACCAGGGAGTAGCGCGAAGTCTTTAAAAAACTGTCACACACTCGAAAAGCAGCGACACTAGCACCACCAGTGTTAGTGAACGTCCCTACTGAAACTCATTGAATCGTTCAAGAGCACTGGCTAATCGTAACCGTTATAAATTCGCGGACGATCTCTCAAGTTTATCGTTGCGGAATGTACCTTCTCATTCGTCTGAAAAAAGTTTGACTGACATTTTCGAAACAAATGAGTAGTCGAAGGTAAAGCTGTCAGTCAGCCTCCCGAAGAGCGTGATCATAAGGTTTTCGTTTTTAAAGAGAAATCTTCTCTACTTCTGAAATCCCTTGCGATGCTCCGGAGATTTGGAATACCAACGAAACTCATGAGATCCTTATATTGCACGTATGTACGCCCTGCAACGGAATACTCGTGTCCAGTTTTGGCATCCGGGCCTTACCAAAAGTCAGACGGAGAAACTAGAGGGGATACAGAAGCGGGCTTGCAAGATTATCCTTGGGCAAGATTATTCCACAAATGATGATAGCCTCACAAAACTTAGTCTTCCCACTTTGGCGTGCCGTAGACACAAGCTCACCATGGCTTTTGGACTGAAATGTCTATCTTCAGATAATCACAGATCCATTCTACCTGATTACCAATCGCCCAACCCCAATCGGCCAATCAGTAGACTAAGAACTGAAAACAAAAATTGGCTTCAAATTACCCCGCCCCTAGTAAATTCGTCTGACCGATATTTATCATCATTTGTACCTTATTTTATTTCTCATTTTAACTCTTGATATTTTATTTTATTATTTCCCATTCTAATTCTTGTTCTGTGACATGTATTATATTATGTAGACCTATTCATTATTATCATATACTGCATATACTGTACGTCACTGCTTTGACATGTGTCACGTCATGACGATCCTCTGCTAGCCTTATTATGTTGCGCTATTATGGAAATAAAGAATATATTTATTATTTATTTATTTAATAACTTCATATTCTGAAGATAGCAAAAACGCGATACAGCCTCCATTATTTCCTTGGTGTATGCAGTCTGCACTTTAGCTTTACTAGAAATTTCTAAACCCTGAAGTTTGTCTCACTTTAAATGCCGCAAGCGGCGCTACGACTATGGTCCGTTTGCAAAGCATGGAAAGCATAGGTCTTGGCTACTCACTAGTGTTGTTTTGCTCTGACTGCAAGCAAGTCTTTATTGCAAGTACTCCATATATCTATTATAATCCTAAAACCTTGACAGTTGTCCAGGTTAAAATAAATCTGGAGCTAAAAAAAATTTGGAGCTCTTTCAAACAAATTTGGAGCTAAGATAACGTATTGTCCCCAGATGACCCATCTATTCCCCCCTCCCCTCCCGTCTTCCGTGGTCGGTCCGAGAGGAATACTGGCAATAAGTTTTCCCCATTTCCCGCTAATTCTTCTACCCAATTTTTCCATAGTTTCATTCCATCATTTATTTCTGGTAATTTCTTGTAAGTGTATTAGTTAAATTGTTTCTTGTGTGTCTGTGTATTTTGTAAATTTGTATTCCTTTTCTAGCTTTTAGCTATTCGGATTAAACTTGATTGATTGATTGAAAAATATAGCCATCCGATTCGCTGAATGCTCGATAGTTTTTTTTACCGCGTTTTTTTCGTGGCTCGAAAACATTGTTTCAGCCGTCATTTGTGTGGCCCACAAGTGCGCATTTTTTATTTATTTCCCTCAGAACTGACGAGTACAAAATATAATGTACAAAACCGAACTATGTTTCAAGGACCTTTCTTGCCGACAATACTAACGCATCCTACAACCATAATCACTCCATATATTTCTAAAGCCGGAGACCCCAATTTTGTACGGTGCATTCTAAACCCTCTAACAAAACTTCACTGATTTTCTCGATTGCCGTGTTTTGCTACCTTCGACGTGTATCGCGCTGTCGACGGTCGTCTGCGAGAATTTTTTCTACCAGAAAAACCGGTTATGTAAATTGTTTCCCTGTTTTCGCTATAAGTCAACGGGTCTCGGAAAAGGCTTAAAACAGCCAAAACCGTGAGTTATATGTTGAAAGCACAGCCTAGTTTTAAAGTATTCAAATAGAGAGAATTGTGCGAGGGGTCCTTTAACCAACCGATCCATTCAGTGACATAAAAATATTAGAAAAAATACACATGATTTCGACCACTAAATTAAAATTGTTTACATACTCCATCATTCACTTGTTAAAAAATGGTTACAGGGTATGGGTTTGGAGGGCTACCGAAGTTTTTTTATATCACTTTGTCATCTTTTTCTTCCAAATTAAAACTGGGTTTTTTTACTTTAAAATCAGAAACCATTAGCGAATTACTGAAAGAAATAGGGAATCCAAGGAGAAATGTAGAAAATTTGAAATGTGATATTTAATAGCAGATTTGCGCAAATTTGAAATAAAGACAAAATGGCGGTTCCTCCAATTTCAACTAGTCGAGTCGAGTGAGTGGCACACACCAGCGTTTGTTCCAGATCACTTCCCGTACAGTCGTAGTGCTAGTAGTAGTAGTAGTAGTAGTAGTTTATTCACGCTAAAGCCTTGCGGCCATGGAAATTACAAAACAAGAACAAAATTTACACATGTTACTCACGCAAACAAAGCTTAAAAGTACTAAAGTATAGAAACTGGTCCCTGTGCGACATTCACATACAGACGAACCTTCCAAGATTTTTAATTCCAAGAAAAGATTTTTCTCCCAATCTCTATACAAACCATTATTTCTCTCCGTACTCCACCTCAAAAACCTCCATCCTTAAATATTTAAAGGACCCCTCTTAATATTTACTGTTCAACTTACAGTATTTTACAATACTTGAATTCTTTAAAATTATGATGTGGTTTCAACAAATAACCCATAGTTTTGGCTGTTTTAAGCCTATTCCGAGACCCGTTGAGTTGTCGCAAAAACAAGGAAACAATTTAAATAACCGGTTTTACTGATGGAAAAACTTCTCGCAGACAACCGTCGACAGCGTGATACACATCGAAGGTAGCAAAACACGGCAAGTGAGAAAATCAGCGTGGTTTTGTTCGAGGGTTAGAATGTGTCGTACGTAATTGGGGTATGCAGGTTTAGAAATATATGGATTGATTGTGGAAGTAGGTTGCATTAGTATCATAGGCAAGACAGGTCCTTTAAGTTCTTCATAATCATTCATAAAATGTTCAGTATTTTCTAGTGCTTGGCAAGAGAAATAGTTGTCTCCTAACTTAATATTCAAACAATGCATAAGTAGTGTGTCATTTGTAATGTGTCAGTTTCGGTGTGTAAAGAGTATGTAATCCGTGTGTACTTGTGTAGTAATGGCGAAAAGTTAAAAACTTAACGACAAATGCAATAATAAGTTAAAACGGATGCGTCAGCTACGATGCTTCGGCAACGACATTTCGGCCCTTCTTGGCAAGGGTCCCCGTCAGGCTGTCGAACGTCAGGGACAACGTTGGGAAGGAGCCAACCTACAATAAGTAATAAGTCTACCGACTATAAGCACCTTATTCTGGGAAATTACTTTAAATACCACTGTAGGGAAAAATCTAGTTGCTGACATTAAATTTTTAGTACTCGCCTGTCTCTATTATTTTGAATATTCAAAGTAAAAGTAATAAAGACAGGCGAGTACTCATAATAGAAACGTAGAACGAGGTCATTAATAAAATAATATTTAAGTTTTCTGCCCCTACTTAATAAAAAAACCGAAGTTGACCAAAATGCAGAAAAAAACCTTTCCTGTCATCGCCCCGATCGTGGAGCAAAAACAGCGGTGTCAAAAATTAAATCTCAGGAGTAGTTTTTTCATTATAGTGGTATTTGAAGATAATTTACTTTAATAAGATATTTATAGTCGGTAGAAGCTTCAGTTATATACAGGTTTGTTTCCTTCCCCGAAGATGAACCAGAGGATTGACAGCCTTACGAGGACCCTTGCCAAGAAGGGCCGAAATATCGCTGATGAAGAATCATGGCTGACGTATCCGTTGTAAACATTGTTTGAATATAAGGACATCATAGCTGACGTATCCATTCTATGCATTGTTTGAGTATACGTTTCCCAGTCAGCTTGAGCTCAAGGAGTATTTTCTTCGACAACCTTTTTTAGCTTTAAGTTATTTGTTTAATAAAGTTGACTGACTGATCGAAAAAACAAAATTCCATCAGGAATTTTTACTTATAAAGTTACCACCTGTGTTCCAATCGGTATATTCCTTAAATGGTTTGGAAAGACGATAGTACATTTAAGGTGCTGCAACAAATCCGAATAAAGCACAGATACTTACTTTACTACATCAGCACGATCAGATATTCCAAGGGGGTCAATGAACATTCTTTCAACCATCATCAACTTGTCGTTGATCGCTCGAACATCAAACGGACTAGAAGAAAAGGGGATGCATTATTTATATTTTATTAAACACACAACAAAACATTCATCAATAACACAACAGCACCCACTACTCATTTTTCAACAGATGCTGTGATATTGACAGGTTGTGCAGCAGCGGCTGTGAAGCACAACGCATCAGACTATTCTGTGAAGACAAAAGTCTGCATACAAGTGAATTTTTAGACTTCCGAACAATTTCCTTAAACGAACAACAATTATTACGTACAAATGCACTATTTATACTTTCTCTGGGAGCTAACGTGCAAAGGCGGCGGAAATCCGGTTGTAACACGCTCCCAGATTATATATTCCGATGAGAGGTTGCGTGAGTGGTCTGGTTCTGGTTCTGTACTGAAAACCAATTCTTGGGGACGTTTTCGCGTTGATGGCTGTACTCTCATAAGATGAACTGAGCGAGCATGCCAAACCTGCAAACTCTACCCTTTTTCGAACACAGTGGTCTCCCACGGGACAAGGTGCCGACTAGGTTAAGGTCCGCAGTTGACTTCCGCGAATCGAATACGTCGTGTTGAAATCCCCGTTTTATGGGATAGAATAGGATACTTACGATACTTATTTTATTAATAAACACAATTTAACTCTTCTGTATTTACATCTACTGCACTAATGGAAAAACCTACGTTTTTGCTGGCGTGCAGTAGTAAAGGTTAACCATTTTCTAAACACACCAACAAACAACATAATAAATAACTAATACAAAAAGAAAAGAACAGACCCCCCCCAAAAAAAAAAAACACAGACCAAACTCCTTCACATTATCACCTTCAAAATAAACATATACCTCCCAACAACCCTACTCCCTCCCTACCACCAAATCCCTGTTGTATGGGCAAAAAAGACATATTTTACCAGACAATCAGGAAATATTAGAAACTTCAAGTTGGACAAATTTTATGTACGGTAACGAATGCGGTATAAAAAGCCATTTCGCGGCATAACTGCGGCATGCGGCATGATCAAAAGGGATCGACTAAAACCAGGAAGGGAAGGGAACGCGAGAAAAGCAGGAAGGGCATACTAAAACGAGGAAGGCTGTCGCCAGAATTCGCCGCACCGTTCGCTTCCTCTATTTAGTACTATTTGGGGGGTCGGCAACTTTTCAAATTCAAAGTTCACTATACCTCCTCGTTTTAGTATGCCCTTCCTGGTTAGTCGCCTACCGTCAGAACGAGAAATGAAAAGGTAAATTACAATTTTTATAGTTGCCGACCCCTCACTGAACTTAATTCCTACCCATATCAGGATACTAAAACGAGGAAGGGATGGTGAACTTTGAATCTGATAAAAATAATACTAAATAGAGGAAGAAAACACTGCTGCGAATTCTGGCGACAGCCTTTCTGGTGTTAGGATGCCCTTCCTCGTTTTAGTATGCCCTTCCTGGTTTTAGTGGGCCTTCCTGCTTTTCTCGCGTTCCCTTCCCTTCCTGGTTTTAGTCGATCCCTGATCAAAATCTTATGCGGCATTTCCCTCTGAATCGCGGCATTATGCCGCGAAATGCGGTATAACTGGCAACACTGGGCTGTGGGGTGAACGGGTGACCCCATCTACGCGAAAATGAGAAAACGGATCGGGCGTTATGAGAAAATCGATCGGGCGTTGAATAGCTGAGGAAGATGGGTTCCACGCGAAAATGCCCATTCAGCTGAATGGGAGCATATGAGTGTGAAGGTCCGCATTTTTTCGGCCTTCAATCTTTGCAGACCTTTTTTCTATCCACGTGCAGCTCAACGCTGACCTCGGAGCGTTGCTGAACGGGAAGCGTCCATCGAGATGAATGGCCCGTTCACCTGTTCATCCGTACACGCGAAAATGACAAAAATATTAACGGCATCCATGCGAAAATGTCCGTCGAGCTCGACGGGAGGTCGACGGGACCAGAGCCATCCACGCGAAAACGTCCCCCTTCTCCCTATGTCATTGAAAACGTTAAATGTTCACATTCAAGAAAGGGCCATAAACAATCAATCAATCAAATTTAATCCGAATAGCTAAAACCTAGAAAAGGAACAAATTTACAAAATACACTGACACACAAGAAACAAATTAACTAATACACTTACAAGAAATTACCAGAAATAAATGATGGAATGAAACTACGTAAAAATTGGGTAGAAGAATTAGCGGGATATTATGGGGAAAACTTATTGCCAGTATTCCTCTCGGACCGACGCACGGAAGACGGGAGGGGAGGGGGGAATAGATGGGCCATCTGGGGACAACACGTTATCTTAGCTCCAAATTTGTTTCAAAGAGTATTTCTACGTACAGATAATTTAGGAATGGCAAGTTTAATGAGAGCCTCTTCGTAAGTAATATTACGATCACCCAGAATGATTCTCATGGCTCTCTTTTGGACATTTTCCCGGCGATCAGAGAGCTCTGCAGAAAGAGAAGAATGCCAAACCGGTGAAGCATATTCTAAATGAGGCAACATCAACAACAACAGGCTGTTGATTGCAGAGTAATGTGTGATACCTGATGCGTAAAATATGGCATGCACGAGACATGTGACCACGCTAGATGGCTTACTCACGAAACGTCTATGCAAAAAAACATCCACAGCCAAAAACCGCTATGACAAGACGTCCCCACGATAAATCGGCCCCAAGCTTAGGTACAACAGTTTGCCTAGGTCTCGTTCAGAGCAAAATAACACTAAGGAGTAGATAATTTCGTAAACCACATTGGCCTGACATATCACAAAAAATCAACGAAGAAACCAGTCACTCGCTAGTACCGAACCAGAACAGTCGTAATTTTTATTCGCAGGTTTTTATTATACGAGTGGCTCGCTGTCTTTATTTTAGGCTTTCCGTTCTTCCAAATTCGGTTCGTTTATAATTCAAAACCTGTTTGAGCCTGTTCCACCGTTCTAACAATAGTAACTATTTTCGTTCCAACCTCGTGAAAATTTACTACACTGACCGTTCCAACCCTCCTGAATAGTACATATTTGCTTACAAGGCTCGGGACAGTAGTAAGCGTGGTAACTACGAATTTCTCTCATTAACCCGTGGCATGATATTTTGCGTAAAATAGAAAAATGTGTTCCCGCCGTTACGCCAAGAAGCCAGAATTTGTGACGTCATGCGTAGTAACTACGGTAAGTAGGACGAAACAAGCTCTTTATTTCCCTTTCTGTACTCACGTCTTCGAGCAGCCTTTCCCAGAAGAAGCAATAAATTTTCAAATTTTTAAAATTTTAATGATTAATAATTTTTAAAATTTTAAAATAGAAATTAAAAAAAAAATTAGTACTCTTTTTCGCACGTATTTTTGCTAGAAAGGATCTTCAGCAACAAAACCTGAAGAAAATTCGCTCAGCTTAGAACTTGGATGGAAAGGCTCTTCTTGTTGGAAGTAGAGTGCTAAAGCTCTGCAAAAATCACTGGAAAATATTCGTATTGTCAAAACGACCGATAGATGCTCTCGTGGTTCCAAGAAAGTAAGATGAAATACTTACTTTGACTTATCCACTTTCAGCACACGTTCCATGAACTTGGAAGCCTGGGTCTCATAGCGGCTAACGGCATTTTCAAACGGCACTAAAATATACAATGCCGTTACAATAGCAGGAGCCGTGTTCGTTGACTAAAACTTTTCGAAACCCAAACTCTGAGGCGGAGCCGGGTTCGTTGATTGACATCTCCGAAAGGAGTCCAAAGTCCCTCAAAGAACCCGGCTCCGTCTTCGGACTTACTGACTTGACTGACAACGCTTTATTGCAGCGAATACAGTTACAAAATGAACTGCCTTTTCACCGCTGCCGTTTGGCTAGAAGGCAATTTCTGGGGACTTTGGTTAAACTAGGACAATAATCGACTAACCATTAAGAACTGCGTTCGCTACTGACAGGGCCCATTCCATTGAGCGACAGAATGATGGTTGGAAGAAGCGACTCCCCACCAACAACCTGTACCCATATGCTTAATTCAAAACGTCGACAATGTTAAAGTTTAACTGAAAAGCCAACTTATTTTTGTGTCATTTAACTGGACACGCTGATTTATTTGGATTCTGCAAAGGGATTTTTATTTTTCACTGTCTGCTCTAGTTATGACGTTCAGAATATCTGCGGCCGTCCCCACAGCGTCAATTCTACTATGACGCGGCAAATTTTATTCTCAACACAAACGCGGCTTTTCTGTGGGTAGTGGTGGGATTGGTGAAGACTGCTTAGTGCCTGAACAACAACAAAAATCATAAATCTTTCTCGTAAGGCATACAACAAAATACAAGCGCAAAGAGGCACCACAGATCCCACGGAAATTCCGGTATTTGAAAATTGATATTCGTGAATAGCGGAACATTGTCCTACCCCAGCCCTTTTCGATTAAACTTTAAAGGTACATGCTCTGCCTTTTAATCATTAGCTCAACTATGGAATCGTAAGCTACAGTAATCCCACCCTTCCCCATTGTTTAGTTTTTCACCCATGACTTTTTAGTGTTTTTCAGCCGAGCCTAGGTTACCATAGATGAGCATCGCAAACCTCCCCAAAAGCGTCATGTCCGCCAACTAATATTCGAAAAATAAAGGCATTACAAGCTTCAAGATATTATTCTTGTTTTGGAAGTGTATCTAGAGGCGTGTTATCGCCGTTCCCCGAGGACTTCACTTGAGGAGTCCCCGCGTTTTTGTTTGTCCCGGGGACTCACTCCCCGTATTCTCGCGAGTCCCCACCGACGGGGAGTGCTCCGATTATCATCATCGAAAAGGACTCCCTTTCAGATTCGGAGGTGAATCAATTTTTGCTGGTGTTGGTGAAACGTAAAATTAATTAAATACAATTAGAAGAAACAAAACCAAAAATAAAGTGGGTCCAGACTAATTTCGTCAACTGCATATTTTTTTTTTAGAACAATTTCGAAGCATTCCCCGTGTTCTCGCTGTTTCTGTATGCGGAGTCCGCATGGAGTGACTCCCTCTATTCTCGCCGTTCCCTTCGATTCCCCGAGGAGTCCTCGGGGAACGGCGAGAATACGCCTTAGGTCTAGGACTCTAAGACAGATTTTCTAACAGGCCTATCTTATGCTTCCAAATTATTTTCGTTTTGCCATTCTTTTCCCACTCTTCAGTCTAATCCAAAAATATGGAGCCACTGGGTCCAACGTTGTCGTAGGTCTTTCGACTTTTCTGTCTTACTGAGCAGACTACCACTGCACTTGCCTTTATTTATTTATTTAATCTAATAAAACGGCGAACTTAGGCCATACTAAACAACTAACAATAAATATTAACAAATAACAATGGGTGTGGGCAAAAATATAAAAATAATATACTACCCAACATCAAATGCTGAACACAGTTCACGGTTCCATGCCATCCACACAGGTAATGATAGCCGCATGTTTGGGGCCGAGAGAATCACAAGGAGTGGATTGCTAGACCGAAGGATCCTTGTCTGAAGAGAGAAGATACACCGACGCCTGAGTTCCCCAAAAGAAGGAAGACCCTCACCAACAAACATCCCGGAAGCACTACAGTTCCAAGGTAGACCATGTAGCTGTTCTTTCCATGTAGCTACTTATTGGTAGCTTTTCTTTCTCCAGGACTAGGGTATGAAAGATTTCTTAAACTTTCAGATTTCTCAATTTTTCAAGATTTCTTTAAAATTTCAGTCAGCTTTGATGGGGTTTACAGTTTGCTGAAGTTCACCACATTTTGGTAATTTCGATGCGAAGGTTCAAAGACTCTTACGAACTGTTATATTAATGCCGACTTATTTAATCGAAGATTCACAGAATCTGAACACTATCTTAAATATTAAAATATTTCGCGCGAAATTTTTCAACTTTCAAGGTATGGTTTCAAAGTTTTAAACGGTTTCATGAAGGTTTAAACGTTTTCCAACGAAAATTCAGAAATTCTGAAATTCTACTGTCGAATCTTTAACGATACCTGGGAATGTTTCTTGAAAAATACAGCGAAAGATCAGTCAACTGTACCAAGACAACAACAATGAGGGCAAGAGTAGTTTTGGCCCCAAAAGGCCACCATAATACAGCGCACACCATTTTCAAGTATTTTGCGTCGAACCTGCGCTTCGGAGGCACGAAAAGCTCCAGTAAGAAAATCCCTCATTCACGGGCTAAGGACTGCTATTTCCGAAAACAAATATTCTTGAACCATTTTAGTGACAAATTCATTTCTATAGTAAGAGCTGTGCATTGATCCAATCGTTTTACCTTGTGCAATTGTTCCCGTCTTGTTTCGTTTTTTTTTGCGGAAAAGGCTAGAAAAGCATACGGAATACTGATTACCCTAAACGTCGTTACAATAGGCACATACTGGCCCGGCTATATTTCGCATTCGCTACGCATGGTCACTACTGACTGTGAAAGATAAAATATGCATTTGTTTAACATTTTATAGCTATCTTCTCTCCGTGGGCCCGTAATTCTAGATTGTCTACAAAGTATAATGAATATAAATGTACTGTTTTGTGTTTTTTTTGTTCATGGCCCAAGGGCTTCATTAAACATCTATCTATTGTCACCGATCAGTTTATTGCAGTATTTGAGCGAATTGCACGTTTTATTCGTTTGCTTGATGCCGCACCCGCACTTTGTATACGGCTATGTTGCCCCATGTGTAAATAAGAGTACCAAAATCTATGTGTTATGTGTTGTAAGTATGCAAGTAATTTATTTACAACCCACCACCGCCATTTTGAAAAAGCGGAGCAAGTGAAAGTTGCGATCTTGTCTTTTTTTCCATTTTCTTCATATTCCGTTTGCAACTTTTGTCTTAAAAATGGGTAATAAATTTCATTCATTCATTCTTCTCATTGAAAAAAGTAGATAGAATTTTTTTTTCAAAGGTTGTGGCCCTCGGTGATTTTCCATACCTAATTTTCGAGGGCAGAAGTTCCCCCATGCAAGACCAAAATGAAATCCCAGCACTAGTCTGGTTTTCACAAATTATCCACGGCATCGGCTGTTTTAAGCTTGATCCCAGGCCCATTGACTTCTAGCAAAGACTCGGCAAAATTCGTATAACCGATTTTACGCATCAGTAGATTGGTCGTTGCAAGTGGAAAGATTAGTGTAGTGTCGTTAGCGAGATGAAAATGTAACTGATGAAATTTGGATCTCCAGGTTTAACAATCACTGAATGCGTTTCGGAAGTAGGTCGCAGTTACATTTCGGTCCGACTGTTCCTTTAGAAATAGTTTTTTTCTCTTCTTAAATCTACTCGGTTTTTCTGAAAACAGTCGGTAAAAATGACCAGCCAGTTGGCTGTGCATTGATCCAACCGTTTTACCTTGTGCCATTGTTCCTGTTCCCTTCCTGTCTTGTATCGTTTTTTTTTTGCGGAAAAGGCTAGAAAAGCATACGAATACTGATTACCCTAAGCGTCGTGCATCGACGCACCTCGATGCACCTCTGCATCGCATGCTCTTTTTTTTTCAGCTTGAGCCTGAAGCCCCTGCCAAGAAGGGCCGAAATATCGCTACAATAAATTTAAGCTGACTTATCCGTTTAGCGCATCAGATATCTTCGCATTGTGTTTTTTGCTAATTGTTCAAAGTTAGGCCTATGGTTTAGCCTACTCTTGAATTACACAGTTCTTTTATCCTAACCAAGGAATATATATAGATATAAAAGAACTAGGACATACCTAAAGTAATGTTCTGAATGGCCAGAGTACTGTTATACGAGTCCTTCAATCCACCGAATGTCTTTTTGATATATGAAGCATAGTCAGAGGCATCTAGGGTTAGAATCAGGCTGTCGGCGAGCACTCTAGCAGTTTCTCCCCATAACTGAGTTACTGACTTCATATACGCCATGCCGTCATCGTAGAGATAGGCGAGGAGGTGGTAGGTTTCGTACATGGTGTGGTAGAGAGGGTAGCTGCCGATGTCCTCTTCGTATGTGTACCGGAAGTCTATACATGGGATTCCAAGATTGTGGATGAATCCTTTGTAGTCAGAACCACTCCCGAGACCGCTGATCCTTAAAGAGTTTCAGAACACAGTAGGCGTTTTTCCGTGTTTCACTAACAGTTTGTGGGTCGATTGTGTGAAAAGATTGTTTCCGCGGCCTTTTCTGCGGCCCATAAGTGTGTTTCGCGACCGACAAGATTCTCGTGGCTCGCTTTGTGGCTCGAATTCGACAAACAACTGCCTTGGTGATTGTCGATTATGTGGCTCGATTTTGAAATTCAAATTTAGCAGCAAAATAATGACAAAACAATAAAATTAAAAGCTTTCTCAAGCATGTAGATATAAAGTTCAGGATCCTTTTTGCAAGGAATGGTAAGGACAACAGCCTTGAGTTGTGTTTATTGACATCTTACATGAATATTTTCAGACATTTGAAATTACCGCCAAGAAAACGGCAACAAAACGGCGTTTCCGCGAGTTTCAGCTTGTGTCTCGACTTTGTGGCACACACACGTGTTTCTACGACAAACACTCAGAAGTGTATGGCCCACAATTGTGTCGCGGAAAAACGCCTAAAGTCAACATTTTTATCAAACGCTAGAAAAACTCTTGGTAAACAGGAAGCGATGCTATCGATTTAAATCAATGAATGAATTTATCAAACAAAAGAGCTCAGACGGACTAGCCAATACATGGTGTTTCCGCCATTAACAAGACCAAAGGTACCTATGGGATCCCAAAAACTCAATATTTGATCCACACAATTGGGTCTTATTTCATCGAATGAACTTAGTCTTTTGGATTTGAGTTATCTCTGTGTACTTTTCACTCCATGCTTTATGTATTTACCAACTGCATAGGTGAGCCATTGCCGAAAAACAAGTCCGCGCTCATCGTCCTTAATCGGCAAACGCAGGCTTGTTTTCAGGTGTTTTTTTTATAGTGCAAAACGGATGCGTCAGAATTTTGTTGAACTATGTCAAATTCAAAATCTCCGCGTCTTGATGAATGTTCAGTTGCTTTTTGTCAGACTCCTTGAACATTTTTCACAACAAAATTTAGAAGCAATTGAGACCAATTGCTAATCATCTAAGAAATACAAGTTCAGGTATGGATTCAGCATGTGTGTTTACCCCTCATGTCTACTTTGACGAAACTGAACAAACTTCCTGCCTTACTTCTGCCAAATTTTTTCCCGTTTCTATACGTCCGGGTAGAAAATGATTTTCATACACGGATTCAGCATGTCACCTTATCCCTAAATCGACTATCTCATTAGCTTTCAAAAAAAAAAAAAATTCCGCCCCTTAAACTGAAACCTCTCCCCCACCCCTTGTCGTGCTAACAGAGGGACAGACAGACAGATGGAAACTTTTACGAAATCATAGGTATCCCGTCACTTACTTTTTGGGATCCCAAACTATAGCTCCCAAACTGGGAACTATGACAAATACACTCAGATTTGATAGTCAAGTAAATGTTACAAATGGTGGAACGAAACTACGGTGGTAGCGGACACAGAGAAGGGCTTGAGGGGCTCCAGGTTTGAATTGTCAGAGCTACACTTCTCGACAGTCTTAACTGGAAGGGTTAAAATCGGGAGGCATGATGTGTCAAGGATGATGAAATGCAAATCTTTGCTCAGGTTCTGATGGAGTATCTAACCGGAACTGCTTCACGAGTTAGATCTAAAGGGTTTTTCAGACCCTTTTTCAGAATTTTTCAAATTCGTCCTCACATGGTTGTAGAACAGAGATCGGGAGACGGAGGTTCTACTTCTTATCTGTTCTCACTGATACTGAATGTAGTGGTGACAGAAGAACATGAGCCAACTTACTTCGGCCTGTCTCCATCTGGGTATGCCTTCATCCAGGTGTCGTACATAGTTTTTCGACCTGCGCTGACTTCGGCAGGGTTCGGGTTCGGGATCAGTTTGGTTGAATCAACAAGCACGTTGTAGAGTAGCGGTACTGCTTTCCCATAAAGTGAGTAGTTTCCTTAAAAGTCAGAAGTTCTTGAAGAAATTCCACCCAACTCATAACTTCTTACAGATTCTACAAAATCCCTTCAAAAAAATATTATCAGATTCCTATAAAAAGCTTAAGAACAATAAGAATCATAGCGATTTTTTCACTTTTATTGAGACTGGGTTTATTCACCTATTTTATTAAAACAAAAACTTCTTTTCCATCTAAGATTGCCTTATTTCGCTTATCTCTCATTACCTGCAGCGTTTTAATTTGAAGGGGGGGGGGGGGTAATTGTTCTCGTTCTTTGTTGGCGGTTGTTTGTGCTCAAAACAGCAGTGTCAACCAATTGATCTATTTTTTTAATTGATGGGTAATAAATAGATTAATCCATTCATACGTCAGCTACATTTTATTAGTGCTTCAATTTCACAAGAGCTTCATTTTCACAAGATCATTTTCCAGCTTGAGCCAGCTCCAGCTTGAGCCTGAAGAGGATCCTTGACAAGAAGGGCCGAAATATAGCTCTAGTAAAATGTAGCTGACATATCCGTTTTGCAACGTCAAATATAAAACCTTGATCCTTAAAACACGGTGACTAAGAATCAACCTTGAGCGAAATCTGCTAATGTACGGGACCGAAATGAAAGGAGCCAAGGACTGAACCGTTGAACCTATGTTTTAGGTATGCCTACAGTGTATGTACTCACATCATTTTCGATATATTTGTAGATTGTTCTGTTATGACGTAAAAACAACCCATCGGCTTGTCCGTTATTTGTTTTTTAGATTAAATTGAATTGAATTGAATTGAAAGACCGCAGAAAAGAGCTAAGGTTTTCGGTTCAGCCATGCTATCCCACCCTCTCTCCAGAATCTTCCCTATTGCCGACCAAATGTCAAAAATCGACCAGAAAGTATGAATGAATGGAAGAAGGGTTTATTAAAAAACACGACCAAAGGTTTCGATGGGATCCCACAAATCTAACATTTGACTCAAACAATCCAAGGAAAAGAGCTTGACTAAAAAATAAACATCTAGCTCTAGGGCGGCCAAACACTGTCCCACCTAAAAAATGCGTCGGAAAATGACTGATTTCTTAGTGTACCGACAGAGATATTGATTTTCTTTTTACAGTGCTCATAAATTTGGTTGTTTAACCATGACAATAGATTTGTATGATAAACTATCATAACTAAATTAGTCTGCAGAACAAAAAAAAAACAGTTAAAGGGGCGCCGTGAAAATGTAACAAATGTAGCATTCCGCTATGCTTGTGCTTAATCCCCTGCTGTGCCTATACCATGCTTGCGCTTACTTAATGCTTGTGCTGTGCTTATACGTCGTTTTATTTTATAGGTAGCCTGGGTCAATAAACCTTATTAATACGAATATTGCATGGTGTCAGAAGTGGGATCCATAATTCACCATGGAGGTCCAGCAACCAACCATAAACTGGGATGCTAGCTCCCTTGCTGAAGAATGGAGTCGCTTCGAACAGCATGTCCAGCTGATGTTCATCGGACCCCTTGCAGGAAAAACTGAGAAGGCCATGTGTGCTTATCTTCTGATCTGGACTGGGGAAAAAGGCAGAGAAATATTCAATACCTTTGAGCTTCAGGATGGCGAAGCTCACAAAACAGAACCTCTCCTAGAACACTTCCGGAAATACGCCAGTCCAAAGAAAAATACTGTCTTTGCAAGGTTCCTCTTCCAAAAGCGGGACCAGTTGGAAGGTGAAAGTGTCGAAAAGTACATTACAGACTTGAAGACATTAGCTAAACCATGTCTGTATAAGGAACAGGACGAGATGATTCGGGATAGAATCGTCTGTGGAATCAAAAACCAGGCAGTCAGGGAGAAACTACTGGCTGAAGGTGACTCATTGACACTAGAAAATGCTGTTGCAAGATGCAGAACCCACGAGATGACCCAGGCTCAGTTAAAATCATTTAGTGGAAGCAACTCCATACCACTTAAGCAGGAAATAGATGCAGTTACACGCAGCTCACCTCGAAATAGCTTTCGAAGTCAGAGAGAGTTGGCAAGTAACGTTCCAAAAAGTAAAGAATGCTACTTTTGTGGAGGGGCATACTCGCCCAAACATGTTTGCCCAGCAAAAGGTAAAATGTGCTCACAGTGTAGGAAACCAAATCATTTTGCCAAAGTCTGTCGGAGCAAGACTGTGAGTGCGATAGATGAAGAAAACGAGCAAACAGGAGCAACTCCAGAAGAAGATGAGACAGTATTCCTGTACGTCATCAATCAGGACAATGCGAAAGACGAAGCCATTGTTACTCTCGTAATAAACAATCAGCTTCCAGTCGGCTTCAAACTGGATACAGGGGCCCAAGCTAACATCATTCCCAAATCAGTCTTTGATCAGCTCAGCCCAAAACCCAAACTCCAGTCGACTAACCAAAGACTCACTAGCTACTGTCGTGCCAAGACACCAGTTCTTGGAACCTGTGACCTAAACTGTAGCCACAAAACTAGCTCTGCTGCGTTGCATAAATTCTATGTTGTTGACTCACCATCTGCTCCCATCATAGGCTACCGATCTAGCATCAGTTTGGACTTGATTAAGCTGATCCTCAACGTGAACTCAGGCGAACCCCAGACGTGTATACAAGATCAGTACAAAAAAGTCTTTGATGGAATCGGTCGACTGGAAGGCGAGTGCAATATTCATCTGAAGGGTGGATCAGTACCTACTGCCTACCCTGCTAGAAGAGTACCTGAAGCATTAAAGGATAAACTCTTACAGGAGCTAATACGGATGGAGAAGGATGGAATAATCGAAAAAGTAACTGAACCCACTGAGTGGGTTAACTCAATGGTCATGGTGGAAAAAAAAGATGGAAGCGTGCGGTTGTGCATAGATCCTGTGGACTTGAATAAATGCATTAAGCGCCCATACTACCCCATACCTACCCTGGAGGATGCAACCTCGAAACTTTATGGTGCAACCGTGTTTAGCAAACTGGATGCACGGTCTGGGTACTGGTCGCTTGTACTTTCCCAAAGCGCATCTTACACGATGACATTCAGCACCATATATGGCAGGTTTCGGTTTCGGAGAATGCCTTTCGGCATCATCTCAGCCCAGGACGAGTTCCAGAGACGAATGGAGGAAACATTTGAAGGGCTAGAAGGCTTCGCTGTTATAATCGATGATATCCTGGTATTTGGTAGAACCAAGGAAGAGCACGATGAGAGGCTGAAAGCACTCCTGGAGCGAGCCCTGAAAAAGGGGGTGAGATTTAACAGAGACAAGTGCCAGTTTGGTGTTAGCAATGTTTGCTACTTCGGACACATCATTGGAGCAGAAGGCATGAAGCCAGATCCCGAAAAAACTGAAAGCCATTCATCAAATGCCCAGTCCCCAAACACGCGAAGAGCTCCTCACTCTGTTAGGTATGCTGAACTACCTGGCAAAATACATACCAAATCTGTCTACCCAAAACAAGGTCCTCCGCGACGTCATCAAACAAGACACATTATCTTGGGGCCCAGAGCACGATGCAGTCTTGTCAGATCTTAAGCACTCCATTGTCTCAAATACATCATTCTTCAACTACACAAGTACAGATGTAGAATTGAAAGTTGATGCCTCGGGCCACGGTTTGGGAGCCCATCTTTGCTGTGATGGGGAAGTGGTAGCGTACGCGTCTCGGGCACTGAACAAGACAGAACAAAAATACTCGCAACTCGAAAAGGAGTTGTATGCGGTTGTCTACGGCTGCAAACATTTTCACCACTATTTGTATGGAAGACGTGTTACAGTCATAACAGATCATCGGCCACTGGAGACCATAGTTTCCAATCCAGTCCACAAAGCCCCTCCTCGAGTCCAGAGACTTATGCTGCAGCTTCAGCCTTACGATCTCCACTTGCAGTTTCGACCTGGATCAGAGATTCCTGTGGCTGACGCTCTGTCCAGGCTGCACTTACCCGACACAGACGACAAACTACAGAAGGAAATCGATGTGTATGTGCACCAAATCGGCAAACACTTACCTGTGAGTGATAGCAAGTTAGCAGCAATCAAGGATGAAACCGGCAAAGACCCCCAACTGAATGATGTCCTCAAGGCTATAGAAAATGGATGGCCAAGCTGCAGGAAAAGGTGCCAGTCAAATATTGTCATGTTTTGGAGCATCCAGCATGAACTCTCTACAGCAAATGGCATCATCTTTAAAGGAGAGAGACTCGTGATACCCCAAGCTTTACAACCTGAAATCCTGACGCAACTACATGCTGCCCACCTGGGTGTGGATAAAACCAAGCAACGGGCACGCATGCTGGTCTACTGGCCAGGTCTGAATGGAGACATCGAGCAGTATATCCGGAAGTGCAGAACTTGTGCCAAAAACCTGCCTTCAAACCAAAAAGAGCCTTTGATCAACCATTCTGTCCCACCTCTGCCATGGCAAAAGGCTGCATCTGACCTCTTCAAGTGGAATGGAACTGATTTCTTAATCACTGCAGATTATCACAGTCGATTTTTCGAAGTCGATAAACTGAATACCCTCACGTCAAAGGCAGTGATTAGCAAACTGAAAACCCATTTCGCTCGATATGGAATACCAGCGGTATTCATATCTGATAATGGCCCACAATACGCCTCAACAGAATTCCAGGGATTTGCAAAGGCATGGGGATTCAGACACCTCACATCCAGTCCAATCTATCCGCAATCCAACGGATTAATCGAGAAATCAGTACAGACAGCCAAGAGCCTGATGACCAAGGCATCCGAAAATGGTGACGACCCCTACCTGGGACTCTTAGAGTACAGGAACACGCCTGTAGATGGCCTGGCTGCACCAGCTCAACTCCTGATGAGCCGCCAGCTACGATCGATCCTACCATGCACGACCAACCATCTACAAAAGAAAGTAGTCCCAGAAAAGGAATTTCTGAACTCCCGTGCGGAGAGGCAGCAGCGGCAGAAGTCTCACTATGACAAATCAGCTAAATCCCTGCCTCCACTTGAAGTAGGGGATTCAGTACGTGTTCAAGCATCCCCGCAAAGCATCTGGAGTCCAGCAACCGTCATTGCCTGTTCAGAGCTGCCGCGATCGTATATCGTGGAAACAGAGGATGGGTCGGTGATAAGAAGGAATAGGAAGCACCTATCGGACCTTCCACAATGCCGTCCTGAAGATCAACAAGGCAGGGCTGCATCAGTCTCGCCGAACCAGCAATCGCCCAACATACTCGCTGGCAGAGATCGCACACCCCCAGCAGAGTCGCAGAACGAATGTTACAGCTCACCCTTACCTGTCACACCATTGCTACCAGCTGCACCCCGCGTGGAGGTAACACCCACTGGAGGTTCCGGGATGCCAGACAGGCATACGGTGGTGAGACCTAGCACCAGCTCCGGTACCACTACTATCGGTTTACATCAACCGATCCGAACCAGGTCTGGAAGAGCTGTCAACCCACCTAAAAGGCTCAACCTGTAAATAGAGACAGTATGAGAGGAAGAAGAAGTGAACTAGTTAGTGAATATGTAAGAAGCGAGCCTAGCACCTTCTTACACATACCTTTCTGAAGGTAGTTATTACAGTGTGTAAGCCTGCTCACAGTGGATGAGTAGGAGCGAGTGTTGAGTGTTCATGTAAGAGGAAATGCAGGCAGCTTAAATGACAAAAGAAGGAAGATGTAGCATTCCGCTATGCTTGTGCTTAATCCCCTGCTGTGCCTATACCATGCTTGCGCTTACTTAATGCTTGTGCTGTGCTTATACGTCGTTTTATTTTATAGGTAGCCTGGGTCAATAAACCTTATTAATACGAATATTGCAACAAACACCGAGACAATCCAGAGTGACTGATAGTTTACCCCTAGTCCAACAACCCTGTGCAACACACATACGGAAACAATCAGGTTCAGCAATATAATAATAATAATATATATTTCCAAGTCCAAGGGCCAGGGCTTAATGTCTCCCATGACTCCTAGCTTCAGCGCTCTATCCACATAATAACATATATTGATAATAGCCCATTCCGTGGGGCTTTCATGATATCCCGATGAAAACTTTATCTCATAATAGTACTATGAAGTAGTACGAAAAAGTAGCATGCAGTACTAACAATGATACTACATGCTTCTACTTCAAGTCTACCGTGTTACTGCATACTACTATATGCTACTATTAGCAAGACTGGATGCTACTATGGTACGACAGGATGCTACTGGATACTACTACATAAGATTGGACCAGTCTGAGGCACATTAAATGATAGTATTCTTTGCTATTACATAGTATTACATGCAACGTTTTCGTAGTACTACCATACTACTGCGCAGGCTACAAATTTTTCATCGGGATCTGGTAGAAGCAAAACTTTACTCTTCAGAACTGTTCCCCTCAACTCCGAAAGCTCCCGGCACCGTTGAGAAAATGGTACATCGTTTCCCCTTCATCGCTTTTGCATTATCGGCAATCACACCTGGCATCTGAACAGTTTCTAACCTAACCAGGAGAGGGATTTAGCTCTGGCCTATATGAATGAATGAATGAATTTATTTCCAAAAAGCCCGTCGGGCCATGGTAGGAAAGTAACATAAACACAAAATAGCACTCACAAACACAATGTTTACGCCGAAAAGAGGGAACCCTTACTCCAAAAAGCGCTCCCGATGCTCCATAGACTGCTTGAGGAACCTCCCAAGCCGACGAAGGTCCCCAAAATTTGTCTTCCCGATGACCTTAACCAAATCCTCCTCCTCCAACCTACTATATCCAAAAATCTCTTTACCAGAATTTGTACGCTACAATTTACCTTCAACGGCAATATCGACGTTGATATACGCCACTGCCTGTTTTTCCAACAGCTTCCGATTCTGCTCGATCCATTCAATTGAACCGACTAGGCCGTATTCCTCAGCCCCCCAGCTACAGAACTTCAGACTCCTACGTGGACGCCAACCTATAAGAGATTATACTTTCTTTCTTTTTATTATGGCACTTGCCCTTCGGCAAAGTGCCATATAGCGATCGCAATTTCTGTCGGTCGGTCGGTCCGGGTTTTGATAGTTCGGGAACGTCCACGTAAGCTAGGACCATGAAACTTGGCGGGCATATCATGGACCCCAAATGATTAAGTTTCTCGATCCGAATACCGTGGGGGGAGTGGAGGGAGGGGGAATCTGGAATATTGTGGAATTCATATGTTTTAAACGGGTGATCGGATCTTAATGAAACTTGATATTAGACCTCGTGCCCCGATGACCTTATTAAAATCCCGACCGGATCCGTGAGCTGAAGGCGGGGGAGGGGGGGGGGGGCGCGAAATCTTGGTAGACGCTTAGAGATGAGGGGTCGGGATGACACTTGGTGGTAAGAACAAGCACAAGTCCTAGATAGATCGTTGACATAACCAGAGCGGATTCCGGCACTGTGGGAGGAGTTGGGGTGGGGGGGGATTCTGGTGGTTCAGCGAGTTCAGTACTTCTATACTAGGATGATGGAACTCGGCTGGAATATCAGGGATCCGAATAGACCGACTTGAAAATATTCGTTTGAACGATCCGAACACCGTGGGGGGAGTGGAGGGATGGGGAACCCGCAATCTAGTGGCATTTATAACTTTAGAACGGGCGATCGGATTTGAATAAACTTGGTAGGTGCAAAAAACTATTGTCTCAGATGTTCCATGCCAAGTCAGGACCGGATTCGATACTAGGGGAGGGGGGGGAGTTTGAAGGGGATACCGGAATTTTTGTGAAACACTTAGCAACGAGGGATCTGTGATCGCGAGTTAGCTAGGATACTTCCAGATGTTCGAAGGAGGATAAAACTTGGTAGGCATATTAGTGACCCGACCAAATAGACTTAAGGAACCGACACAATGCCCTAGGAAGACTTCCGTACCTGCAGCGACAATTCGAAAATTACTGACTTTCTTAGGCTGCGAACAATGGTTCGATTCAGGCGGAGTTGGGGGGGGGGGGGGTCCGGAAACTTTGTGACATGCTCAAAACCAAACGGATTGGCCTAACAGGATGCAAGTTGAACAGTACCAAATTTATGCGGCTTAGATTTGTCATTTGGCATCCGAACCGGTTCCGACCAAGGTAGAGGATGATGAAGCGGGAGCCGGAAATTTGCAGATATGCCCCGATTCGAGTTAAACTTGATGGACGGGAAGAGGACATGGATATGCGAAGTTTATGTGGCCAAGTCATTTTCGGCCACAGTGGGGGAGATGGAGGGGGAGTCTCGGAAATGTTGTGGCTCTCATAGGAATTGAACGAGTGGAGTGATCTGAATGAAACTTGGAGAGTAGACAGATTTTGGGCCTTAGATGACATATTGTAGGGTCCAGATTCGATCCAAGCACGGTGGAGAGGAGTAATGGAATTTCCGACAAAATGCTCTGGTTTATTTTCTCGTTTCTCACACCACCTACTCGTGTCAAGTGCCATAAGAGCTCGTAGCTCTTGTTTTCTTTGCTTCCACGGGGTGAAAGCAGGTAGTCATAGTTCCGCGTTCGGAGTCGTTAGTCCTACACTATCAGAGGGTGAACTAACTAAGAATAGCCTACTTTCTTGCTTTTTTTTTCCGTTGGTCTGTTTGAAAGAAACAGAAACGAGATTTTTGGGGTAGGGGGAACTGGATGAATTACGGGTGAAAGCTGCTGTGCTTTCCCAGGCAAATAATTGAAGAAAAAAAAATCGAACTTTACATATACACAGAACGGCTGTAGAAAAATTCACAGATTTGGACATAAAGGCTACACAGATTTTTTTTTCCTTCTTTTAAACACATAAATTTTAATATTCTTTTAAACGGTTCTTCTGATTTTGGTTTGTGATTTGTCGAGTCCACATCGCTATTTTCTTTAATCTGTTCTTCGATAACGACTATTGCCGGAAGTGCCACCGAAATACCGCAAAAATACACTTACCCTCGCTTAACATCTTAGAGGGATAATTAGCTGATCAGGAAACCCCCGAAAATCTCATTTTTGTTCCTATTTATTGTCACATTCTCCTTAAAGTGGTTGCAGTTAAAGTTCAATGGGCGGATCAAACAATCATGATGCCACGTTACCACACCCTAGAATACAATGTTACATCAGAAATCAGCAGATTCCTCGACAACTTATTTTGGCTAATACATCGTTATGCAGTTTTTGCTTGCTGCCATACTCCGATTTACTAGCTTCGACAGATATAAGCAGAGTTTCTTTTTTCTTATCTATTCGTTGTTATTATATACTCCGGATGATTTGTATCGTTGACAAATATTCATATTAACGGTTGTAACTGAGAATTCCTTGTAAGCTCTGGAAACAGCTGCAGGTAGGACGGTTATACTTGTACATTTTTGGCAGTGTTGTAACTTTAATTCCAGAAAACAAAACTTTTCTTCGGTACTACAAACAGAAAGTTTCATCAGATAACAATAGAGCAATCTGCCAGCCACAGAGACGGTTTATTTTAGCAGCTATGGCACTCTTGTCACTCAGCTCTACAAAAAGATTGATTTTCGTACATGGCCGAGAGTTTTTGAATTTCCCCGCCTTGCAATGCCATGATCTGAAATCGTCCCCGCCGATACGCCGAAGAGTCAATGACAAGCGATAACAAAAAAACGGCTTATTTTAGAAGCGCTCTCTAGCGGAAGTCAGAAATGTATGTGTGTGAAGCATGTTATAAAAATTAAAGCATAGTTAGTGCCCATTGTGCTTCAAGTCCAAATATAAATTAGAATCCTAAAATCGAAAGGTAAAGGGAGCCCCCCCCCCCCCCCACACACACACGCACTCTACAAATTTTCCTCGACGTCAGGTCAAAAGGGAAGTGCAAGAAAAAACTCACCATCTGTCGCCAGCTTGCCGTAAACTCTTGCTATTTCCAACAGTGAAGATGTGCCACTAGATGGGTCTATTGCCCCCAGACTCCAGGCATCTCTATGATTACCAAGGAGAACATATCGGTCTGCAACGAAATAGGGAAATTTCAGATGGCCGATGCTTCAGCCCCCCCCCCCCCCCCCCCCCCCCCCCCCGCTTTTGAGATTCGATGAAATTTTGGGACGCAACGGAAGTTGTTCGGTGTTTTTTCGATACCAGAAGTATTCGGCATATTTACGGGGATTCGGTAGTAACATTGAATCCAAAGTATGCTATCGGTAACAAATCTATTCGGTATATTCATCGGGATTCCGTATAATTGCAAGGATTCGATAGTTATTACGAATTCGGTGAGCGAATTTACTGAAATTCTTTGGTAATTTTTCGACGCCAGAAGTATTCGGTATATTTATGGAGATTCGGTAGTTACACAGAATCCCGAATAGTTTATCGGTCCAAAATCACACGTTATCATGATTGGGATTCGGTAATCTATTCGGTATAGTTTTCAGGATTTGGTATAGTTCACACGAACCTCGACTATAGTTCTAATTTCCACGAAATTATACCGAATCTGAATATTATTCGGTAGATTTTTGAATAACCGGGATTCGATAGTTTACAGAATCCCGAATAGGCTATCGGTCTAAACTGATTGGGTATAATAACTGGGATTCGGAAATTTATAGAGTATCTATATAGACCGTCGAAACTCGAAGAGGTTGAGTGAAACACTAGTCGCAGACAGAAGGACTGACATAAGATTTCATCGGTAGTCCTTAATTTGTACACGCTCGAATCATAAATGTTTCGAAAATTCAACCTGCGGTGCTTTTCGTAATATTCTCTATTTTGTGGACGGGTGCGTCATTTAACTGGGATATTAAGCCAGTTTCAGAACTGGGATTTGAGAAACATTGAAAGCTAGGATCTGGCAGGAAATAGTTGATTTGGCAGGACAAAGCGAACTTAAATCTCGCCTGCGGTGCTCATTTCATGTGGGAGAGGACAACAAGCCTTTCAGTTGCTGCTGCTACTGGGAAGTGACTCCATTCGGTTTCTGGAAATTCTTAGGGTCTCGGTGTTTGATCTACGGTCAAAGACAGATTTTGCATGAGACGCAATTTAAAAAATTGTGCCTACGGCGCTCCATATAATTTTGTCTTTGGTATAATAAACAGAAGCTGTTACTCACGCCAGACAATATATTGCCCATCAATATATCCCCCAGTCACCTTTCATGACTCATCGGCTGAAAATCGCCAAAATGGCCGCTTACGACGCGTCACGATGGCTTCCGAAAGCTTACGATTGCCAGTACCCACTTAAATATGTTCGTGATCAGTGCGTCTTCTAGAAGGCAGGCATATGTGACTTCTTGGTTAACTTTCTTTTTTTGTTGACAAATCTGACCCGAGACAAACGAGACATACCACCTGACGGACTTCATTTCGCTATTTTAGGGTGTCCAGGTCTGTCTTGGCCGAATTATTAGGGCGCCGAACACACAAGCGAAGTGTCGCTAGTTCGAATCTCGGTGGTGCCTACCATTTGGTTTAGGGCGGGGATTAGTGGCATTTCCTAATAAGGCAAGCCGTAGGCCCACCCAACGTCAAATCAGTACCTAAAGAAATCTAGGGAAAAACACGGGAAGCGTCGGATGATTTGCCCCAAACCACGCGTTGCACTCCCGAATGATGGATGAATCTGATCGTATAGAGAATATTCAGAAACGTGCCCTAAGAATTGTGCACAGGGGCCCTAAAATCCCGTACTCTGGCCTTCTTTCTTTATTTGGACTGGATGCGCTGTCTAATAGGAGGCAGAAGTTGTGTCAAAGCTTGAACTAAACTCCTTGAACACCCAACTCTCCGATCCCTTTTACCCCTGATTTTGAGGTTGAACGCCCAAGGCCCCCAAGGCAAGTATCCACCAAAGTCTCGAAGCTCATGCCGACCACATGTAACCGGCAAAGATATTGCAATAGCTTCATTCTGAAATTTGTGGATTTTTACAATAATGTTGTTTTGTCTTAGTTATTTTGTTAGAAATTTTATTTCGGGTGTTGACTTCTATGGTTTACTTTTTATTTTGAGTATGAATTTGATTTCAGCAACAATTGTTGTGTATATTACTTGACAAAGGTCAAACAATTTGGTTGGACAACCACGAAAGTTTGTACCTGAATTATACAATAAATCAATCAATCAGAGCGAGGGCAGAGTATCAGGAGATCGACAACTGCGCTGCGCGAATCAATGGTTTGCATGTGAAAGTTTGCTATTTTGTTTGCTTGTGTCCAATCAGATCCAGTCTCTGTTCCAAGAATCTCGCTAAATACCTACCTTTCTCAACAGCACCATACAGTGTTCCTATCACGTTGTATGTCATACGTTGCTCTATCGTCGTTCTAATGTCCATCTTCACCTCCTTAAAGTCTGTCACAAAGCTTCCTCCTAGATTATAAGCCGAGCTGAGATCCCCTTTCCAAGCAGCTGGGGAAGGCGGCCCGGCAAGTGCACTAAAAAGTAAAACATGAAAAAAGGATCACACCGGTAGCAGGGAGGGAGCTGGGGAGCAAGGTTCGTGTGCTCCCACTGCCCCACCACAAAACATTTACCCTGTAACATGCCCACAAAACGTATAACTAACATCAGTTACCATGCACGATATCTGACACTACGGTTGCTTTGTAAAATGAACAATTTCCCATTTTGTGATTTCAGAAGTCACCTCAAAGAGAAATACGTATGTCTAGTCTCATCACAAGAGTAAAACTTTTTTCCCACCAACTTGATACAATCCTAGGCTCTTGTGGTAGTGACGAAAAAAGTGAGACGACTTTTCAAATACCACGGTCAGACAATACGGTCGGGATGTGGTATGAATTTTAGATAGATCGTGGTACCAGAAACCATAATATCTGCAAAAACGCAACTACTGTCGTGTCTGTTTCTGATCCGATCGATCAGGATATGCAGTGTCTCCTATGATCCACGATCAGTTACCTTACGACAACCTTCACACAGAAAGTTAGCGGTATATATGAGAGGATGACATAAACCATATCAGCCTCAGGAGAGGATGATATGAAGTCATATCAACTACCAGAGGTTTTGTGCAAGGTTGTTAAAGGACCCTGGCATTATTTACTCTTCAACTTCGAGTATTTTAAAAAATTTGAATAGTTTAAACTAGGCTGTGCTTTCAACAGATAACCTACGGTTTTGGCTGTTTTAAACCTTTTCCGAGACTAGTTGACTTGTGGCGAAAACAGGGAAACAATTTACATAACCGGTTTTTCTGATTCAAAACTTATCGCAGACAACCGTCGACAGCGTGAAACATATGACATGCATTTTGGGCCAAATCTGGCAGAAATGTTGCCGAGAATGCACGAAATGTCGCCGAGAATGCTGCTTTTGTCGCCAAGATTGTTTGTGTGTGTCCGAGACTGCAATATGTTTGTTGCCGAGAATGACAACTTTGTAGCCGAGGTTGCCACTGAAAAACGTGTCACCGAGAAATACAGATATGTGTTCGAAACCAAAAATCTAGTTCCCGAGACGGAATAAAGTGTCGCCGAGATTTCGCGTAATGTTACCCAGAATGTATGACATTTAGCCACGCTTTCAAGTGGCAATCTCGGCTACAAAGTTGTCATTCTCGGCAACATACATTGAAGTCTCGAATACACAGAAAGAATCTCGGCGACAAAAACAGCATTATCGGCTACACTTCATACATTCTCGGCGACATTTCATGTATTCTGGGCAACATTTTGACCAATTTTGACCCAAAATGCATGCCATATGAAACACATCGAAGGTACACGGCAAGTGATACAATCAGCGTGGTTGTGTTAGATGGTTAGAATGTACCGTACGAAATTGGGGTCTCCGGGGTTGATTATGGAAGTAGGGTGCGTTAGCATTACAGGTAAGACATGTCCTTTAACGGTTCTATTCGAAAAAGCTAAAACAGTCAACACACCTCTGTCTCGGTTGATATCGGAATAAAAACTTCCATGGCCGTTAAAAAATATCAACCTCACTGCGCTCTATAGATATTTTTCAGAACCTATCTCACCTTCAGCTGGGATAGATTATTTACAACCGTCTCGGTGTTATTTTCTGATATTATAATATGTATAGGTTGTTTGATTTAGTTTATGCGGTCCTGCTAGAAAATTTTTTTTCTACAGTTAGTCTTTATAGGCCTAATCTACCCCTATCGGCTGAAAAGCGGGTGACCTACATCGGTGCGGTACGATTCTCGTTCTCAGCGCACAAATTTGGTCTAGGAGACTTCTTCAAAACTTCTGCAGCTCGTGAGCTACTGTCACGGACAGCGCCCACTTCCGACAGTACGGACGGGGTTTTAGAGCTGGCAATCCTTTGCTTATTTGCTTGCCAACTCACCAGTGCTTCCACTTTTTTATTTCAATTTTCCCTATTTTCATACCTATTTTCCCTAAAATTCCTCGTGTTTAGGTCTGGTTTCTCCCTATTTTTCTCCCTAGAAACAAGACCAAAGGTTTCGATGGGATTCCAATAATCCAATATTTGATCTAGACAATTAGGTCTTGTCTTCGCCAGGTCCAGTCTTTCCCAGACTCCTTGAACAATTTTAATATCAAAATTCAGAAACAGATTAAGGCCAATAGCTAATCATCTGTGAAAACCAAGTTCAGATATGGATTCAGCCCGTGTGTTTCCCCTTATAAGTCGTATCTATTTTGACGAAAATTCCTGGCTTACTTTTGCCATTTTTCCGGTTTCGAATGAATTCCGGAACTACTTGTCCGGTAAAAAAAGAAAGCTAAGAAACGAATTCATCGTGTCTTCTTTCCCCAGTATCGAACATCTAATCAACTTCAAATAAAAACTTAACACTATAACAAAATTTTCCGGTTCCATCCGGATTCCGGGCCAACTATATGTCCGGGTAAAAATTGATTGTCACGTTTGGATTCAGCATCACTTCTTACCCCTAAATCGGATTTATAATCAACTACATAAAACTTTTACTTTTACCAAATTTTCCGGTTTTGGCCGGATTCCAGACGAACTACTTGTCCGGGTAGAAAATGATTCATACACAAGTGTTTATCAAGTCTTCTTACCCCTGAATCGAACATCTAATCACCATCAAATACAAATTTTACTTAACAAACTCTCCGTCTTTTGCCGGATTCTGGACTAACTATTTGTTCGGCGAGAAAATGATTATCATCAACGTGTTCAGCATGTTTCAAAATATTTTGTTTGCCCCTTAATTTGAGGATGACCCAAAGAATCCTCACACCAAGTTTCATCAAAATATCTCATTCCCTTCGAGAGTTATCGTGCTTACAGACGGACGGACGGACAGACGGACAACTTTTGCGATGTCGTAGGTTTTTTACCCGGACTTAGTCCGGGACATATATTTCGTCCGGAATCCGGATGGAACCGGGAATTTTGTTAAAAGTTAAATTTGTATTTTAAGTTGATTAGATGTTCGATATTGACGAAAGAAGATACGCTGAGTTCGTTTCTTAGCTTTCTTTTTTCACCAGACAAGTAGTTCCGGGATTCAGTCAAAACCGGAAAATTGGCAGAAACTTGGTTTTCATAGATGATTAGCTATTTGGCCTTAATCTGTTTCTGAATTTTGAAGAAAAAAAAGATGTTCAAGGAGTCTGGCGAAGACTGGACCTGGCAAAGACAAGACCCAATTGTCTACATCAAATATTGGATTTTTGGGATCCCATCGAAACCTTTGGTCTTGTTTTACAAAGGCAGCTGGTGCTCTATTTGGATAGTCCCCTGCGGATTTGCAGATAGCTCACCACGGGAAAAAGAGATCACCAGCTGATTGAATGAATCCTTAATGCTAGGTGCATAGGTCGCATGCTCCTATTCTACAACTGTACAATTGCTGCATAGCCTAAATTTACACCAATCAAAGGCATTGCTTAAAAATAAACTAAATAATAGGCTACCTAAATTACTAAATACCTAATCATCAAAGTGATCATTCCACGCTTTAGCCCTTTTTTAAATTTTGCACTGATGTTCGCAACATAGTCCATTGTTGTAACATAAGCATTTTAAAGAAGACTGAACATATGCAATCTATGAGAATCTTTAAGCCTTCATTTGAAAGAATCGAACTTTCACTCAATATCCCTAAAAACCCTTACTTTACCCCAGGCAGGGCCCAGATTTTCCTGAATCCCTAGATTCAAAATAAGTGTCCCTAAAAGAAAAAAATTTTCCCTAAAATAGGGTAAACTCTCTGGAAGTGGAAGCCCTGCAACTCGCGGAGTGTTCAAATCAAATCAAGTTTATTAATTAGCCATGATTATCCAAAAACGAATAGCACTGGCACGTTGCCCGAACCTCCAAAAATGGCAAAAATAGGCCCGAAACAAAGAGTGGTTAAAACAGTTACTCTATTCAAAATAGAGGTTCTAATTCTTAGGTAAAAATGTACACTTCTGGACTCTATACTAATTGTCGCAGAACTCGAAAAGTAGACCCATATTAACTTCAAACCAATGTAACAATTTATCTATTACACTTAAATACGAAAAGACTTCAATTACTAATAGTAATATAAACGAGGATAATTTCGCACCGAATACTTTTCTACAAAATATTATATTAAACAAATATTCTTTGAGCCCAAGCTGACTTTGAAACATTTAAATTATATTAAACAATTAATAAGTTTAGTTCCATTGATTAATGTGACTTTGGTAATTCGAGTTATGTGACAGCTACCCCCCCCCCCCCCCCCCCCGTTTTTGAACGATATCGCGGTCTGGATCCCGGACTATTAGGTGTCTGAACACCTTAGAAACGAAAAAAAAACATCTTACTTGAGCAAAATTTCAGCATCGTTGTATCCAATAGGCTGAGTTGGGATCTGAGGAAGCTCGGTATACATTTTGGAATTCCAGTCGAAGTTCGCAGACTCTGCCATAGAAAAGAAAATAGATAAGACGATCGTTTACAGGTGGAGAAGGCGGTTCGCCGTCTCTGAGTTTTTATGCAAAAATCAAAGAGATCTGAGGTTCAAGGTTTTATTCTTAAACAAAATTTTAGTAAGACGATACTCTGCACTTACAATTATTTCAGGATTTGAACAGGAGAAAAAAAATATGCAACCCGAAAAAGGGGGAAGGCCGGGTAACAGAAAACTAGCATTGCTAGAGGAAAACATTCTGAAATTGCTTTCCGAAAATTAAGAAGAACTGGTGCCCATTGGGTGTCCAGCGTTAGCACGTTGGTTGAATGGCTGAGAGCTGGGAGTCACAGAGAAGGAAGCGAAAGTGATGGTGAAAGTGAAAAAAAGGAGCGGAAAGTGAAGAAGGATTGATGGTTAGTCAACACCTTCAGCTTCTGTTTCAAATTTGATTATGCCAGGGTTCGGTTCCGAATACGTCCTTCATAAAATCCGATGACGAATTGCCGCCAGACGTGCTAGAGGAACAATAACAATCACACGTGAGATCCGACGATAAGTTATCTGACCGGTAAATGACCGAATAGGCTTTCGCTTCATGTCGAGTCGCTCATTGGCCCCGTGGAAAAGACAGCCAGAACTCAGCACTGAAGTCGGAAGCCAGAAATGACAAACTTGATGACGCTTGACAGAACGGAGTTGGGTAAAGCAAAAAGAGGGGAAGAGGCATTTTAAACAGTTTTAAACTTGGTTAGGCCTAAGAGGAATTGAAAATATCAAAACAAACCTGGATAAACGTACACAAAGAAGTAACGTGTCATTGTTTTCTTTGCTATAGCGCACCTGGCGGCCAAAAAAGAACTAATATGAGAGGAATTTTATGAGGCGCGTATAGTTTCCTCTTGGGTACTGTAGCTTCGGTGATTAAGGGAGGGAAAGACACAAACCTTTGCAAAAGCCATCGGACAATTACAGTTTCTTGTACCTTGTGCCGCGTAACTACTGAATCTCCATAAATATACCGAATAGTTCTGGCATCGATAATTTGGGTGAATTCGCTCACCAAATTCGTAATAACTGCCGAATCCTGGGAATTACACCGAATCCCAATCGTTATACATAATATATTCGTACTGATAGCCTATTTGGGATTCTGTATAACTACCAAATACTGGTAAATATACCAAATAGTCTGCCCTCCCCCCCCCCCCCCCCCTGCAACGCCCCTGCTGACATGCTACCTTGCCATTTGAAGAAGTGATTAGTGCGAAAGAAGTGATTAGTGCGATACGTAAGTAATTATAAGTTAGTTGTTGAAGTGTATTTTGTATATTATTTCACAGTATTTTATTGAAAGGAGTTTAGTTGATTTAGGAATGATTTTGTTTTACAATTTGTAAGTTGTACTCCTCAATTTTGAGGGAAATAAATGAATAAATAAATAAATAAATAAATAAATATTTGAACCTTACTGAAGAATGGCCATACCAGAATTTCAACAGATTGACAACAGACAGATTAACTCCAAAAGTAATGAGAGAAAATAGCGCCCGAGAATGCGCTGTATTGTCAAAAGCACCAGCTATCTGTATGAATAGCAGACGTGACGCAGGTAGCCTACTGGTGGTCGAACGGAATCCGAGCTGCATTGAACCAAAATGACATTTTTCAACTAATTATGGAAGGAGGACATCTTACTTATGAAGGAAGGAAGAAATTTATTTCTTCAACATTTCTACAACATACTGAACATATTCTTAAAACCAATGGCCCGTCTCAATATGTGACAACAGGTCACCTGTGCAAGACGGACATCAAATTATCAAGATCTATTGATCAATTTTTTTTTTTTTTCAATACACTTAGTGAGTCTTTAACTCACTCCAAATCAGCTTTCTTCACTCGAACACCCCTAGCCTACCCAATTCCCATTCCCCTCCCCAATCCTGCCCTAATCTTCATTAAACAACCAACTCAATTACCCAAAAAATATTTTTTTAATCTATTCTTAAACAATAAATGATTATCAGACTCCCTAATGCTAGTCCCGAATAGGCTATCGGTCGAAGATTGTTCAGTATCATGATTGGGGTTCGGTAATTTATTCGCTATAATTTCCAGGATTCGGTAGTTACCACAAATCGCGACTTTTGTTCCAGTTTCGACGAAATTATACCGAATACGAATATTATTCTGTAGTTTTTCGATACCAAAACAACTCGGTATATTACCGGATACTCGGTACATAACCGGGATTCGGTAGTTACACAGAATACCGAATATGCTATCGGTATAGCCTATCCCGAATAGGCTATAGTAACTGGGATTCAGTAGTTCATTCAGTATAATTGCCAGGATTCGGTAGTTACCACGAACCCGAAGCTCGAAGAGGTCGAGCGAAGCAACGGCCGCAGACAAAAGGACAGATCTATGATTTCATCGATAGTACTTAATTTTATCTTGGATCCTGATAAAGAGACGCTGTAATGACAAACTTTCGAAAATTCCAACTGCGGCGCTTTATGTGATATTTTCGCTTTTGTGTGAGGGCGCGTCATTTGGTTTTAAGCCAGTTTTAGGATTGGGCCTGAGAAAAATTGAAAGCTAGAATCTGCATGGAAATGTTTAATTTGGTTTAAATTCAGCTTCTAGCGCCTTGATGAATAGAAGGCAAGCAAAATAAATTGATACCTGCCACTAGAGATTCTAAGACCATTGGTCACAAGATATTTTGTCACAGAGAATCCATCACACAGATAATTAGCAACAGGGACACTTCCCACAGACAATTCGTCATGGGACAATTCGTCACTAGGACAGTTCCTCATGTTGTAGAAACTTTTCTTTTACAATGGTAGTTTGATCAAAGCAAAACTGACTCCCCTTCACAAGAGGTTGTTTAAATCCGTCTTTGAATTATTATTCTTAATCCACGTACCTACTAATCTCAGATACTTAATCATCAGTCTTTTTCGAATATATTCTTGAGAGGAATGAAGTTGGTCAAATATGGAACTCATAAAGACTGGGAGAAGTCGTGAAAAACTCTTGCCATAAAGGATTCTCATACACAAAACACAGATAAACTGAATTCAAGGTAATTAGAATCACAAAACTTCGACTGCTCGTTCTGTTTTGATAGTTCTAAGCAGTACTTTGCGATCTTCACTAATTGTTGGTGTTGTATATGTGTGTTTTCTTAAATGGAAATTAGAACACTTCTTAGGGAGCGAAAATGGAAACGTTCAGTGCGCCATAGAAATCACTGAATTGTCGTTTTCTTTTAATTTAAAGACCTGCGAACCATCATAGGGAGATTTCGGTCTCGACAAACTGGCGTCCTCAAATGCATGCGGAGAACCGAGGTATTTCATAATATATCTCAAATGACATCGAACTTGAAATTAGGCAACGAGCGACGAGATGTCCGTATGACAAATTGTCACAATGACGAATTGTCATAAGAACAATTTGTCGGACACCCCAGAGGACGGACCTCAAGGATCACGAGCTCACTCGAGCCCTTTTCTATATTTTTTTTAAATATTTTATTTTATTACTGTGATGACCAGCGTAATTTAGCATCTTCTGAAGAAAAAAGCTACGAAGTTGACTTGACGGATAAACGATTTGAAAAAAGAAAAGTTATCACTCCCAATTTACTTATCATTACTAGTGTAAATTAGGGAAAGTACGGTTGTTTTTCATTCCGATATACATATTTATATATATAGAGACAGATAAATATACTTGCCGACCGAAATTCTGTCATAGTTTCCGCCAACTGTTTTACGTAACGTCACAGACCAACGGTATTATCAAGAAAAAGTGTACCTTACCGATCGAAGGGTAGTTGGGTGTCAAGGGGTCCCCATCACTGAGCATGATGGTACCAGACTGCACTCCATACCCGGGCAGGTCTACAGTGTTCGGGTAGACCTGGTCTCGTCCTCTTGGAGAAAAGTCTTTAGGGTCCGAGAAAAGAAGAACGCCGATTGCCCCACGCTTCTGCGCTTCCAACACCTAGAATTGTATTATAGAATGAATATTTGAAGATGTATAATGAATATAAATGTGAAGAATCCATGAATAGTAATAACCACTTGACGGTAAGAGATACATGAACATAAAAAACAATAGATATTACATCACTCAAGGCGTCGCTTTATTTGGCTAAAGTAGGCTACATTAAAAAGAAAAGAGAAATTTTAATTATTTTAGCTATATTTCTCGAGTCGAGAACATCAGGAAATTTATATTATACCTATTAAGAAAATGTCCCATGGGATCTAAGATTGGCTCGAATCCTACGAGAAAATTACCCTCTGCCTCTGTATGAGAGTAAAGCGGGCATTAACGCGTACTAGTTTGAAGCTGTTTTTCCGGATTACTCCGATCACGTACTGGCAGACAGATTGCTCGTAGCTTAAACCATGGGAGCAGGCTCTCTGCCAACAAAGAAAAATTCCACGCCGAAAATCTACTTAACTTCTCAGTAGTGCCTTGGCCAGACCTGGATTTCTTATTCTTTCAACACTTTTAAAATTCGCGGATAAAAGTCTACTCCCGGCCCTTTCCAAACATATGATCTCCTCCGGACCATATGGCAAAAGAACTTCACGCTTACAGTATTCCTCAGTCCATCGTCAAAGTGGTGAGGGTGGGTGAGAACGAATTCGTATAAGACATCATCCTTCCTTCAGGGGCGTATTCAATCTTGTAATCAATATTTCTATTAACCCATATCAGAAATGGCACAAGGCGTATCCATATGGAGAACATATTTCTGGAATCCCTCGACCCTCTAAACTGCCTCTCTATCCAGTAATTAAACAATAGTAAAAGAAATTAATGTCCAATTATTGTTTTTTAGTTATGTATGGCCAAGGTCAAATTATATCTTGTGTGCTATTCATTGTTCGTTTTCTTTATTTCTTTTTTTCATACTCCATCATTGACATTTTACGTAAAGATGGGTAATAAGCTTATTCATTCATTCATTCAACAGGCTAATTTGTTGACGGAGATGGTGGGGGGGGGGGCATACTTACGATATTTCCCCGGAAAATCTGTCCATAACGAGCGAGCACAATTTTTCCAGTAGGGTCTACATTTAACTTCTTAAGCTCAGCATAGTCCTCCGCTCGTCCGTAATATGCATAGACGACGCTGCCCTGAAATTAAAACTAATATCAACTATACATTTATTACAACAGTCACACCCGGATGTATATATTATATGGTTGAGGCATCCCGATGAAAAATTCATAGCCTGAGTAGTTGTATGATAGTTGTATTAACAAGTTGCATGTAATACTATTTAATAGTAAAGAATACTAGCATGTCCAGGCATGGGGCACCATTCATCAGGGGCGTCGCTAGCCAAAACTCGAGGGGGGGGGGCGCCTACCGGCGCACTGCCGCCCGTTTCAGCTTTTCGTCTCATATGTGATAGTAAAACTCGTGATAACTGCAAGCGTTGAAGACTGAAGATTAGAAGCATAGTTGTAACTCCGAGCTCAGAAGCGGTCTGAAGGGCTTGGGCGTGGGAGGTGGTATCTTAAGATATATGACTGGCAGACAGAAGGCCCAAGAGTCATACCAGTTAGCAACAATAACCAAGAAACACGGCACTATATCCCCAAAACTGTATATCAGACAGAATGGCAATGAGCGCCGCCGGCGAAATTTTTTAGTAGGTCCTGACTTTTTTCGGGCAAAACGCTACTTCTCCGCAACAAAATCTATATAGCTTTTAATGCGGCCCAAGCCCCGAAATTGCAAGCCTAAAATTCGAATGAAACGACCCGGAAAGCCTACTACGAAAGGCGCTACAGGCAAATTCTGTGGAATCAATCAATCAATCAATCAATCAATGTTTATTTTCCTTAATATTTATGTTTTCACAAAAAATAGCGTAGGATTGTCAACAAATTTATACACTCGAATTATATATACAATTAAATGATGCATTTACAAAATGTCACTGTAGCTGATTATAAAATTTGACAAAGTATGGCACAAATGAGTTAAGGTATCTGTCCGATGAGTGAGTTGGTGGGGCAATTAGTTTTTGTTTCCCTGCGTTTTTTTGGGATGTCCGGGTAGCTGGGTTGTCAGTTCTTGGAGCAATGAAAGCAGGTAAAATATCGCGGTGCTGCTCACTTGCTAGGCACGTCATCCCGAAGTTCATTACCAACTGGTGGCGTCTTTCGGACAAAGTGACCAACTGAAGTGTTGTTAGGCTATTTTTGTAGTCGATGTAATTTGATCCAAGAATTATTTTGCAGGCTCTCTTTTGAATTTTGATTTTTATTTTTGTGTTTTAACTCTATTCAGAATAAGTCAACTCCATTTTATTTATTTTTTTCTAGATGATCAGGGAAGCCTCGAACGAAGCACATTATCCAACTTCCAACTAAACGTCTCACATTTTTCTTGATTCGTCGTGAACAAAAACAGACGGGCAGATCTTGCTAAGTGGCCTTTACCTTTATTTGGGGATCCGAAAAGGCGTTCTGATCATACAGGACTTTGCTTGATCTGACAACTGTCTTCTGTCGGTAATGGAAGCTTACATTTAACAATCATACTTCTCATTCTGACAAATATTATTAAAAACCTCTGAAAGACTAGAAATAGCCTGCCTCTCGAAACATGCGACTGAGAATACAATTCCTCAAGTTTCAAACGCTCGAGAACCCAGAACAGCCGACGCCTTGGTAACTAGCCTTACTGACTTTTCCGAGCCTACCACCCCCACCCCTTAGCGACGCCCCTGCCAGTCATACACAAATCTTCAGTTTTGGGGCACGGTGCCCCAACGCCTGGACGTATGGGCATGGTAGCCCTGTGAAATTTGGTTAAACTGAGACTGGCTACATACCTAAATAGGGTCTTCTTCTTGTCCTAGATCAAAAGATACCTGATTTCACTGTCTATCCAACCTCATTTTCCAATTTTCAAAATGTTAGAGCACTTCCAAGATACATAGAGTTTTGTGGAGGCCACTTCTTTCCTAGTGGGTTTACTCTATCCCTTTCCAGGTAGTTGCTCCAGTGAACAGATTGAAAAGCCCATGCCCCAAAATTGAGGATTTCTGTATGACTGTGGGGCACCCACTAAACACTTGTTCTGGATTTACATTTCATTTATCCAACCGAATTTAGAATACGGAGCCCCCCTGGCATTTTAGCGTTACAGTCGAATAGGCCACCAGAATTGAGAAGATTAAAAAATAGCCCTAATCATAGCGTCCAAGGTGGCCGAGAGGTCCTATGAAGAGTAACTACGTAAATTCGAAATCACCTCCTGACATGGATTCACATTTCATTTATCCAACCGAATTTAGAATACGGAGCCCCCCTGGCATTTTAGAGTTACAGTCGAATAGGCCGCCAGAATTGAGGAGATTAAAAAATAGCCCTAATCATAGCGTCCAAGGTGGCCGAGAGCTCCTATGAAGAGTAACTACGTAAATTCGAAATCACCTCCTGACATGAACAAAGGCTGAAACTCTGCATGGAGCTGAAGCTCTCATGAACTAGTTATGTGAAATTATTAGTAAAGCGATGGGAAAAACGAAGGATTATATAAGTGCTGGGTGAAAGCTTCTGCGCTTTCCCAGGGAATTCGTAAATTGTAAATACACAAAATTCAGAATTGTAAAATAATTACAGATTTGTACATACACAATTTTAACACGCACATTTTAATATTCATTATTTTATTTGAATTTGTTTGTCGTTTCAATCCTCATCGTTCTTCTGGTTTTTAGTTACATATCCTTGTATGTTTTGTTTGTTCCACATTGTTTTTCTGTTGGTATTGTGTTCGATTTTATGATTCAGTCTTTTTGTTTTTTTCGCCGAGGACGGTTTGCCGGAAGTGCAACCGAAATATTCGAATTTATATTTATCAATCGCAAATCATCCTAGAGGGATAATTAGCTGATCAAGAAAAAACCCGAAAACCACGGTTTTCTAGTTCTTTCGGCACTAATTATGCTTTATTTTTCAAAAAATGTTTCAGAAATAGAAATTTCGGACCTCCCCCCCGATTGCGCTTCGAAAATGAGCCGTTATCTTCTTATTGCTTGTCATTACTCTTCGACGTCGCGGCGGAGACATTTTCGGAGATCGCACTTGAAAGGCACGAAAAATTCAAAAGCTTTCGGTCACGCATGAAATTAATCCCTGTATAGAGCCTAGTGATAAAGGAGTGCCATGGCTGCTCCATAAACTGTCTCTGTTGCTGGCAGGTTGCTCAAATGCTATCTGATGACACGCGCTATTATTTGCTGTCCCAAAGAAAAGTTTTGATTTAAGATGTGAAATAGCAGAAGGGACAAAAACGTGCAAATATAACAGATTTACTTGCTTAAGTCCTGAACTTACAAGGAATCCTAAGGTAATACTATTAGCAGAATTATCTGTCAACAACGAAGATAGGTTGGAGTGTATAATAGCGACGATTCAATCAGAACAAAGAAACTCTGCTTATATTTGTCAAACCTAGTAAATTTGAGGATGGCAGACAGAAAAATTCGATGTAAAGATAAACTGGCAGAGATAAATTGTCTATGAATCGGCTGATTTCTCACGCAATATTGCATTCTAGGGGATCCTAATATGACATTATGATAGTTGGATCCGCCCATTGTACTTTAAGAAAAATAGCATCGGAAATGTGAACAGCGAAACACTGCAAGTACATAGTATTGACTGACATAATATTCAATACGATTCAACTACAGCTTTGGTTTAAGAAAAACTAAATGAAATAAAATAATATACAATTTACTCGTGTTACATTGTTAATTGAGTCATGTACAATTCAATTCAATCTGTTTTATATTCTGATATTAATTTTTGTGCGGTAGAAAATAACACAGGAGTTGTCAAAACATTGTGTGAAATTTTGTGTGACCTCTTTCTGTGTCGTTTTACTTTACTTTTCACATTCTCCATCATTTTCTCTTTCCTGTATGATGGATGAAAAATAAACCTAACTTTACTAAACCTTATTATTTCCTTCCGCCTCGCACTTTCAGTTTACCGCGTTTTGTCATGTTAAGTCTCTTTCCAGTTAGTTGCGTTTTTGCAGATACCATGGTATCTGATACCACGGTCTAAAGTCGTTCATGCAGTTATCGTGGTATCTGATACCACGGTCAAAAGGCGTTTTTGCAGTTATCGTGGTAACAAATATCCAGATACCACGGTCCGACCGTGGTATCTGAAAAAGTCATCTGACTTTCAACACCTTTGTCAAATTGGTGGGGAAGAAATTTGGCACTTAGCGATGTGACTGAATATCTGGGTTTTTTTTTCGGGATGACTTCGAAAAGCGCATGTTCGGCAATTGTCGTTTTTGCAGAGCAACCGTATATCAGATACCACGGTAACAGCAAAAACGACTAATTGCAGATGCAGTTCCCGTGGTAACAGATACCAGGATATCTGCAAAAACGCAACTAATAAATAGCACTAGCCTTCTGCCAGGATAAACTACAGGGAAATAAAGGAACCTCACCGTTTTTAGTCCTGCAGCGGAGTACGCAGCAAAATTAGAGTTGATTCTTGGGTCACTCTCTTCTTGCGCGAACAGGGGAGGTTGCCGGGAGGCAAAGTCCATGGTAGACCCATTTGTATATGTCAACTGGACCTAAATACAAAATAACTTAAAGTTTAACTGAAAAGACAACTTATTTTAATACCCCGGTCCGAATACAATGAATTATTTTGACTCTTCTAAGAATTTGTTCATCTTGGGCTCTAGTCGAGGGGTCGACGACTCTCATTTTTTATGTACACCATTCCGGAATAACGGATTATTCCTGACCATTCCGGATTATTCTTAACCATTCCGGATTATTCCTAACCATTCCCGGTTATTCCTAACCATTCCGGCTAACCATTCCGGATTATTCTTGACCATTCCAGATTATTCCTGACCATTCCGGATTATTCCTTCGGGGCGTGTACACCATACCGGGAGAGTCGTCAACCCCTCGGCTCTAATAATTACGTTCAGAATATGTGCTGCTTGCATTGCACACAGCAGGTTGTACCTCCAGTGACAGGTGTCTTCCTACCAGTTGCGAGTCACAGGAGATTCTGCGGCCTAGTCCTTTAGCTAGGGCTTACGCTGAGCTAGACTTAGCTAAACTGAGCAATGCTAACCTAAATAAGCTAAAACGTCAAGAGTATGCGATGTCGTACAAATTGTGTCAAAATATCATAGCCTACTGTCCTGACGTGAACGGTAACGTCATATGACGAGGACCTAACATAGGATTTGATTGTCCCTAAGACGGTTTATAGAAGTAAACGTGACCTGAACCTCGCTGGCCGCTCAAGTCCAGATATATATATATACTCAAATTTCAGTTTCAAAATTTTCAGTTTCTTGGTTAAGTATTTTTCAATTTTGATTCTAATCTCTTCCCCGGTTGGTAAACCTTATGAACTTTACGTCCAGATAATTGGGTCTTGTCTTCGTCAGAACCAGTCTTCGCCAGAATCCTTGAACATTTTTAATATTAAATTTCAGAAACAGATTAAGGCAAAAAAGATAATGATCTGAGAAAACCAAGTTCAGTTATGGATTCAGCATGATTGTATTTACCCCTATAAGTCATATCTGTTTTGACGAAAACTTCCTGCCTTACTTCTGCCAACTAGATGTCCACCAAAAAAAAGAAAGCTAAAAAACGAACTCAGCGTATCTTCTTTCCCCTATTTCAAACATCTAATCAACTTCAAATTAAAATTTAACTTATAACGAATTTTCCGGTTCCAGCCGGATTCCGGGCGAACTATATGTCCGCGTAGAAAATGATTGTCATACATGGATTCAGCATCTCTTCTTACCCCTAAATCGGATACCTAGTCAACTAAAAATACTTTTAATAATTTTCCGATTCTGGCCGGATTCCGCGCGAACTACTTGCCCGGCGAGAAAATGGTTTTCAGCATCGTGTTCAGTATGTCTTCCTACCCCTAAACCGGACATCTAATCAACTTTTTAATAAAAATTTTACTTTTAACGGACTTCCCGGTTTTATCCGGATTCCGGGCTAACTACTTGTCCGGCGATAAAATGATTTTCACATGGTGTTCAGCACGTCTTCTTACTCCTAAATCGAACATCCAATCAACTTCAAATAAAACTTTTACTTTCAACAAACTTTCCGGTTTTGGCCGGATTCCGGGCGAACTACTTGTCCGGCGAGAAAATGGTTTTCACCATCGTGTTCAGCGTGTCTTCTTGCCCCATAATCGTCTGTCCTATTAGCTGTTTAAAAAAAATTTGCTTGCCGCTTAATTTAAACCCCTAAATGTAGGGCTACAAAGCCCATCTACGAACTCGACCTTACTCTTGACCCAAATAATCCCCACACCAAGTTTCATCAAAATATCTCATTCCCTTCGAGAGTTATTATGATTACAGACGGAGGGACGGCCGGACAGATAGACGGACGGACAACTTTTGCGATGTCATAGGTATTACGTTTTGGGATCCAAAAAACTCAACCAGAGTCGAACTTCTCTCCTGCTGCTCTAAAGGTCTTGTAACAACTTTTCGCACTTTAAGAAGGCCGTCTGAGCCTTCCTTAAAGTTTAACTGAAAAGCTAACTTATCGTGTATCATTTACTCTGCACTATTTCGATTGCGTTAAGGGATTTATTTTTTATTTTTCACTACTTGCTCTATTATGACGTTCAGTATATCTACTACCGTCCTCGCAACGCTAAATTCTACTACGACGCGAAAGATTTGAATCTGAATGTAAGCGCAGCTTTCAGTGTTCAGTCATCAGCACGAGGAAGGTGGCTCACTGTGTGAAGACTTGAATCGCTTTCGTCAAGCAAACAACACAGACACAAGCGCATAGAGGTACCACAAATCATACAGTGAAATTCCACTATCTGAAACATAGTTTATTCGTGAATACGCCCCTCATAAAGTTCCTCTCAGATTAACTCTTTTTTAGCCTCTAGGTGCGCTATCGTAAAGAAAATAATGACACGTTACTTCTTTGTGTACCTTTATTCAGGTTTGTTTTGCTATTTTTAATTCCTCTTAGGCCTAACTATGTTTAAAACTGTTTAAAATGCCTCTTCCTCTCTTTTTGCTTTACCCAACTCTTCACTTTCAAGTGCTCCACTACTAGCTCTATCATCACGTTCAGTATATCTACGGAAGCACTCTTCACTTTACCCAACTCTCCACTTTCAAGTGCTTTTCACTTTCAAGTGCTTCACTACCAGCTCTGAAATCACGTTCAGTATATCTACGGAAGCACTCTTCACTTTACCCAACTCTTCACTTTCAAGTGCTTTTCACTTTCAAGTGCTTCACTACTAGCTCTATAATCACGTTCAGTATATCTACGGAAGCACTCTTCACTTAACCCAACTCTTCACTTTCAAGTGCTTTTCACTTTCAAGTGCTTCACTACTAACTCTATAATCACCTTCAGTATATCTACGGAAGCACTCTTCACTTTACCCAACTCTTCACTTTCAAGTGCTTTTCACTTTCAAGTGCTTCACTACTAGCTCTATAATCACGTTCAGTATATCTACGGAAGCACTCTTCACTTTACCCAACTCTTCACTTTCAAGTGCTTTTCACTTTCAAGTGCTTCACTACTAGCTCTATAATCACGTTCAGTATATCTACGGAAGCACTCTTCACTTTACCCAACTTTTTTTTTTCAATTTTTTTGTTTTATTTAATAATAAAGCAAAACATATCTCTCGTGGACAGAGCCCAAATACGATGTTTTTGTAGTCATAAATAAAGTCATAAATAAAGATAAAATAAATTGTCAACAGATAATTTAAAAGGAAAAAAAGTAAAAAGGCAGAACAATGCTAAAGAGCATTGTACTGCTTTACGAAGCTTGGCACAAAGCTTCTACTGTAGCGCATAGTGTTACAGTAGATTGGGGTCAGTTTGGAAACCTTTTCAGCCACTTCTCTGGGGGGACGAGATCTTACATGAACAAAGGGTGGGGGAAGGAATGAACGGTACATGGGATGCTGGAGAAGGGATGAGCCAAAGTTGCGGCATAGTTTTTCGCGGCGGGAAGAAAGGGATTAAAATTTCTGGCTTCCTACTTCAGTACCGAGTGCTGGCTGGTTTTTTCACGGGGCTAATACACGCAGGGGCGTCACTATTCTTTTACCTTTGGGGGGGGGCGTCCGGTTTGTGCCGACGGACTAAGAAATGTGCCGACAAAACACGCGCATTTCCCGCAAGCACAGAATAGAACCGGGTTAAAAGTAACTTTAATGCATCCGTAGAGATTAATCCTTTGATGTACTTTCGTATGTTAAAGTTCACATACTTGGCTTTTCATTTTAGCTTTCGCTAAAAAGCGAAGCTTCAAACGACTGTACCAAGAACAAGTTAAACTAAGCGCCGGCGGCGAAATTTTGTTTAATCTGCCTTTTTCCGGAAGAATTTAGCTATACTTCCCACACAAGTTCTAGCTTTTAACGTGTTTTTGACCACCACACGTGGTCAAAGTCCTAAAACGCCAATTAAATGAAACACCGTTCTTCCAATCAAAGAATACTACAAAATGTGCCGCAGGCAAAATTTTTTGTAAATTAACTGTAATGCATAACTTGACATTATTCCTCTGATATAATTCACACCTGCTATTCATTTTAGCTTTCGCTAAAAAGCGGTGGTTCTAACGACTGTACCAAGACAAGATAAACCAAGCGACGCAGGCGAAATTTTTTTAATCTGTTTTTTTGCGGACAAATTTAGCTATACTGCCATACAATTTCCGGCTTTTAACGTGTTTCAAACCCCAAGCATTTATATCCTAAAACGAAAACTAAATGATACACCGTTCTTCCAAATAGAGAATGCTACAAAATGCGCCGCAGGCGAAATTTTGTGTAAAACTAACTGTAATGCATCAGTTGAGGTTTTTCCTTTGATGTAAATACATATATTTAATTTCACATATTCGGCTTTTCGTTTCAACTTTTGCTAAAAAGCGAAGCTTGCGACGACTGTACCCCAGTTGAACTGAGCAGCGCCGGCGAAATTTTTTTTAAATCTGTATTTTTTCCGGAAAAATTTGCGCCAGACAAATGTCTGCAGAATTTGATTGCTTACGTATAAAAAGACCTGATGTGCCGAATACCGACGCCCGACAAAAGCATTCATATTTGGTTTATTTTGTGTTTTGCCCGACAAGACTGTAAAGAACTATGTTTTTCACGTGTAAATGAAGCCGATGTACCGACGAGACTTGAACTTTCGACATACGCCCAATACAAATTCGCAGAATTACATTTTTTTTTGTTCGTGTAAAAGAACCCGATGTGCCGACGAGAATACCCACGCCCGGCTAAGGAGGCAAAACCATCGCGCATTTGATTTTTTCTGTGTTTTGCTCGACTAGACTGATTTCTTTTTCTTACGTGTAAAAGTAACCCCTTGCCGATGAGACTTGAACTTCCCGAGTGCGCCCGACAGGGTTTACAAAATTTGGTTTCTTAAGTATAAGTAGAACCCGATGTGCCGACGAGTCCACCGACGCCCGACAAAAACATAACAAATTTATTTCTTCTGGATCCTTATGTATAAAAAAAAACCGATCTGCCGCCGAGAATACCAAGACACGACAAAAACATGCAAAATTCGGGTTCTTCAGGGTTTTGCCCGACAAATATTGTCAGGGTTTCATTTCTTGCGTATAAGAAGAACCCCATGTGCCGACGAGTCGATCGACACCTGACAAAAGCATGCACAATTTTATTTCTTTTGTGTTTGCCAGCGCAAAAGCCTAATCGCTTATTCACCCTTCAGATAACTTACACCAAGACCTCACGTGTGATAGTTATTGTTCCTCTACCGCGTCTGGCGGCAATTCATCATCGGATTTTATGAGGGACGTACAGCTGAGCAAGGAAGTAACGCATTTTCATTGGGTCTTCAAGCCCCTTTAAGTGAATAAGTCACGGGTAACTAGATTGTCCTGTTACATCCCTTTTCAGTTAAACTATAAGTTGCTTAAAGCCAGGTTCCACCTTCCAGATTACCAGACGTCTGGGGCTTCCGCATAGTCAAGCCAACCCTTCCAGATTTTCATGATTATGATGACAGCTAAATTTGCTGTTTTTCAACATTTCTTTTCATCATTTTTTTTTTCCATGTCAATGATTCTGCTGGAATCGAGGAAGCGGGGGGGCTGGCGGTGCCAATTCGTGCTTCCTCGGAAAGAAAGTTCCGCTTAAGTCTCGGAATAGATTTCTTCCCTCCACACCTATATAAACGTCCCCGTCTGAGATCCCGCCGAAATTTTCGTCTTCATAATCGTCACTACCATTACTTTCGTGATCTTTCAAATATATTCTTTACTTGTAAAAAAATCATTTATTAATTAATATAACTGTTTATATGTTATGTAGAGGGAACATTCATACAAGGAAGTTGAACTGTGACAAATAGACCAGAAGCAAATTTTTGGAACTGAATTTAGAAGTCGCGAACTTCAATGTCAGAGCCTTCGTGGACAAACTAGAACCCATATGGCGGGACTATAATATAAATATTTATTTTATTTTAAAAATGCTTATTTACGACCCCACCGTTTTTAAGAAGCGGAGTAACAAGAAAAGAAAATAAGGAAACATTCCACAATATTTTTTTTTTTTTTAAACTTGTCGTCCACAGTGAACAACGTCTTTTTCTCATTTATTTGCATCGTCTTTATTCGTGTGGTTTTTCCTTTTTTCCTTTTACTCCGCTGCCGCCTTGTGCATTTGGTGGGTTGTAAATTAAATATTCATAATACATACAATAGGAATTGCGTCCTGGATAATGATTTTTTTTAGCAGGTTGGTCCTGCAAAATCTTGATACAGGCAAACCCTCCGTTTTGGATCCGGCCTGCAATAGGGTAGCAAGACCCTATCTGTTCCCCGATTGCGTTAATATTCTCCCCCCCCCCCCCCTACTCTCCTATACGTATTAGACCCCAGCGAGAGAAATCCCAGAAAGCTAGCCCCTTTAATTTCAACAATGTTTTCAACGGATACGTCAGCTACGATTCTTCATCAGCGATATTTCGGCCCTTCTTGGCAAGGGTCCTCGTCAGGCTTTCAGTCCTCTTGTTCAACTTCGGGGAAGGAAACAAACCTGTAATAAAACCTGTAATAAAATTTTATTACAGGTTTGTTTCCTTCCCCGAAGTTGAACAAGAGGACTGAAAGCCTGACGAGGACCCTTGCCAAGAAGGGCCGAAATATCGCTGATGAAGAATCGTAGCTGACGTATCCGTTGAAAACATTATTGAAATAAATGTTTCAAAGTCAGCTTGGGCTCAAAGAATATTTAGCTAGCCCCTGTGGCCCCTCTTCATGAAATATATAGAGGGAGTCTTGTTCCAGCATTTGTTGAGTTGTACAATAACCGATAAGTTAGTCCTTTTTAGTGATTTTTTTCCTTCGTGACAAAGTATTATGTTATTCCTCATTTTGTATGACGAAAAGGTCAAATTCGGCGGTAATGCTGAGACAGCACTTTTGAAAAATAAAATTATATTCTATTCTAAACCCCATATTCATCCTCTTGCTTATAATACGGTGGAACGGGTGGACTCGACATTAGCTTATCGAAAGCTGGACGCAAAAATGTGGATGATGCAATTACCGTGTTTGGAGTGTCAGCTGGAGGGTAAGACAACAACACTTGGTAAGGCACTATTTCCGCTTCATCTAAGCCGAATTCAAGAAATTTGTCTCTAACCCACTCAGCCTGTGACAAGTCGAACTCTGTTCCTGCGACATGCGGGACACTTGTAAGGTACCTAGAATAAAACAAAATAAACAAACTAACGAACCTTATGAGAAAAGGACATTTCTAAATAAAATCCTGTGACGATAAGCAAGTAAGTAAGTAATTTATTTATGACCCGACATTTTGAAAAGGCGGAGTAAATGAAGAAAGTAAACAAAACACATAAACACGCAGAAAAAGACACTTAATTTTCTATTGGATGTCGAATAAGACCGGTACTCTTTTTGTATTATTTCTCACTTTAAAAGGAATGTAGGCTACTGTACAAAGACAGGACACATATCGACTGATAACGAGTAGCAGAAAGGTGCATATGACAATGGGTATTATAATGTTTCGATGTAGTGGGTATTATTAAACTTTGATCACCGGAATTTTAGACGTGAGTTTTGAAGATGATGATGATTCTATTCAGTTCCCTTCGTAATCACTGAATCTGACTAGATATAGCGGAGAGACAACACAAAATCAGATTCGATTATTAAATCTGCATTTGCAGATATACTGGATGTCGAATATGACCGGTACTCTTTTTGTATTATTTCTCACTTTAAAAGGAATGTAGGCTACGACTGGTAACGACTTGCAGAAAAGTGCATATGGTGAATAAATTAATTAACTAAATTAAAAAAGAAATTAGTTTATCAATTTCTTAAAAGCACTCTACTATGCCAGACCGTAAACATGAATTCGAAAAAGCTGTCAGGATATTTCCAAGTATCTTTTTGTCTATCAAATACTCTTCGTTTGTTTACATTCACGTGCTTACGATTACGCGACACCTAAAGTTTGTCGTTCGCGGTCCAAATATAAGCTTCTGAAATCCCCGCTTATCACCATTGTAAGATGAGAGCATGAGACGCATCTATGTGTTTGTTTTTCATTTTGGAAGGCATGATATAGGCCATCATTTTGGACTTCTTTCGGTTTGCTTGGTTTTCCTAGTTAAGTTCTAACCACGGCGCGTTCAGTTTTCAAATATTTTGTGCCGAGCCGCCTCGTTGGAGAGCGGAATGGCTGGATAGAGTCGACAAGCGCTACCTCACGTGAAAAATAATGGTGTTTCGAAAAAGGATATTTCTCACCGCGAAAAGACTATTTCTAGTTAAGGTTTTGCTATAAAGGCGCTTCTTGTCTTTCTCCTGCTATGGTCATTGGCTCCACAAATTCTTTTATCTCCGCAACATAAGTAAAAGCCCACACGCATAAAGGCGTATTCTCGCCTTTCCCAGAGGACTCCTTGGGAGAACCGAAGGGAATGGCGAAAATAGAGGGAGTCACTCCACGCGGACACCACGTACAAAAAAACGAGAATACGGGGAATGCTTCGAAAATAGATTTAGTCCGAAAATAAAATAAGCAGTTGACAAAATCAGTCTGGATTTACTTTATTTTTGGTTTTGTTTATTCTGATTGTTTCTAATTAATTTTACACTGCACCAACACCAGCAACAACTGATTCCCCTCTGAGTCTGAAAGGAAGTCCTTTTTGATGATTGTGATGATAATCAGAGCATTCCCCGTCCGTGAGGATTCGCAAGAATACGGGGAGTGAGTCCCCTGGACAAACAAAAACGCGGGGACTCCTCAAGGTTGAGTCCTCGGGGAACGGCGAGAATACGTCCTAAGAGACGAATACCTGAGGAAAGCTGCTATTTGGTCACCGTCGACCAAGTCGACAATTCGCTTGGTTACATCCGGGTTAGGTTCATTAAGTAAGTCGGCATAGGGTGACACAGGAGGGTTTGGAAAGCCAAAATGTCCGATGAGACCACCTGCAAAGGGAGCAATAAAAATCAAGGCAGAACTAACGGAAGAGAAATCGATCATCTCAATCAGGATAATGGCTTTTAAGGCTTTTTAGCAAACTGGCTTAAACAATTTCTTACCCCCTTTAAAGGACCCCTCGCACTATTTACTCTTCAACTTACACTATTTTAAAACATTTGAATACTTTAAAACTAGGCTGTGCTTTCAACAAATAACCTACGGTTTTGGCTGTTTTAAGCCTTTTCCGAGAACCGCTGAAACAATTTACATAACCGTTTTTTCTGATGGAAAATTTGTTCGCAGACAACCGTCGACAGCGTACACTGTAAACAGTTTTTCCAGACAAAGATTAAAGTTAATTGCAGTATTCTCTACTCGGATTACTCTTATCTCTACGCAGATAAGATTCATACCAAATAAAGATAAGATGAATCCGAGTAGCAAATAATGCAGTTAACTTTAATCTTCATACGGAGAAAAGTTTTACAGTGTAGTACACATCGAAGGTAGCAAAACACGGCAAGTCAGAAAATCAGCGTGGTTTTGTTAGATGGGTTAGAATGTACCGTACGACATTGGGGTCTCCAGGTTTAGAAGTGTATGGAGTGATTATGGAAGCTGGTTGCGTTAGTATCATAGGCGAAACAGGTCCTTTATGGCTATTTAGCAAACTGGCCTAAACAATTTTGACCCCACTTCAACAAAATTGCCTTAGGCAACGAGGAGGACTTCCTTTGTCGGCGCTGTCCGTCGACTCGGCTACTGAATGAATGGCTGAATGATTTTATTAAACAAAATACCTCAGACCGAACTAGCCGGACCAAATGGATACATGGTGCGGAAGTTTTCCAGTTTCCAGGGAATCGAGGGAACTGAAGTTTTCCTAGGGCATTGTGTCGGGTCTTTAAGTCTATTTGGACTTACATGCCTACCAAGTTTCACTGTCCTTAGCACATCTAGAAGTATCCTAACTCGCGATCACTGAGGATTACGGGAAACCCCCTCCAACTCCCCCCACAGAGCCCCGATACGATCTGGTTTAGTCAATAACACGCTTCACGAGATTTCCGGTGCACCTCTCCAACTCCCCCTACACGTATCTGATCCGGTCCGGAATTGAAATGGGACATCTGAGACGATGGCTCTTTCCACTTGCCAAGTTCATTCAAATCCGGTCTCCCGTTCAAAAGTTATGCATGCAACTAGATTCTAGATTCCCTATCTCTCAACTCACCTCAAGATCAGATCGGATAAATGACTATTCTAAAGACTGCCCGGTTGGGTCCCTGATAAGCCTGCCAAGTTTCATCGTCCTAGTACATCCGGAAGTGCCGAACTCGGCATCACCAGAATTCCGGACCCCCCTCCAACACAGTGCCCGAATCCCGTCCGGTTATCTAGGCGATGTATCTAGGACTTGTACTTGTTTTCCCCACAAAGTTTCATCCTGATCCCTCCACTCTAAGCGTGTCCCAAGATTTCCGGTTCCCCCTCCCCGCAAAGTCACAGGATCCGGTCCGGATTTGAAGCGGGTCATCTGAGACACAAGCTCTTTCCAAATACCAAGTTTCAGATCCGATCACTCGTTCGAAAGTTATAAATACCTGAAGTTCCGAGATTCCCCCTCCCTGCACCCCCCCCCCCTCCAGATGGTCGGATCAGGGAAGTGACTATTTCCAAGTTATTCTGGTCGGGTCTTTGATGCGTGTACCAAGTTTCATCGTTCTCGCTTATGTGGGAGTGACCGAGCATGCAAGACTCGGACTGACAGACCGGCCAACGGACGGACAGACCGACAGATACACCAACGGACGGACAGAAATCGCGATCGCTACAGGGCACTAGGCTGAAGGGCAAGTGCCACAAAAAAACCGCTGGAACGGCGAGACTATGCCTACTGTGCAACAGGGATATTTTGGCCTTTCAGAAAAGTATGGAAGGTGAGGCCTGGGTTTTACCCAATACTAACAAATGAATGTGAAGAAAAAATAAAAAGCCTACCGATTACAGTTCCAAGGAAAAGGGCCAAAAATCCGCCACCACCAAGTAAGATGATCTTGTTCATCTTTACCGAAGACGGACCAACCGTCAACTGAAATAGCGAGGGAATTATGTAAATTACGCAAATAAGATAGACCTCCACTGATAACAATTTTGAAACTGAAGACATCGTTCTATCTAAGCCATCATTAAAATGAAATTCTTCGTGCTTCGAACAAACATTTAGGATCGAGCTGCCGTAGAGTGGAGGTCCTGGGAAGATTTTCGGCACCACCATCAATTTCTGTACTTCTTTTTTCAAATTTATGATGAAAGTTCAGAAAATCTTGTGGGGAAAACATTGTCCATACAGACTATAAAAGGATCTCTCTTGAATGTATGTCATTTCTCTTGTGCAACATTCACATTCTTGTCTGACATTCATGACATGCTTTACATACAGTACACCTCTGTTATTTTGAACGTTTGTTGACTTAGAGCAATGCCATTTCAGCCAAAGTAGCTAATTAAGGGCCCCGGAAAAGATGAATATGTGTTTTGGATCTTCACTCTGCCATTTGCCCAACACAGCACTGTTCAAGTTTAAGTAACTGTTCGAACAAGCATACCTTCTTGTACTGAAATAGAGGCTGACGTGCGACTTGGAACGCGGAGTCACCTAGCGGAGACGTTGATCTCCAGTACCCAGGGGCGTCGCAATGGGGAGGGGGGGCTGGGGGAGCACCTTCCCCCAAATTTTTTTTATTACGAAAACCATTCGGTTATTTTTCGATATCAGAACTTTTCGGTATATTTACGGGGATTCGGTAGTTGTAAAGAATCCCGAATAGTCTATCGGTACAAAAATACTCGGTATAATGACCGGGATTCGGTACGATTGCCAGGATTCGGTAGTGAACACGAACAGGGTGAACGTATTTACTGAAATTATTCGATAATTTTTCGATACCAGAACAATTCGGTTTATTTATGGAGATTTGGTAGTTACACACAATCCCGAATAGGCTATTG